>VZTO01011772.1:139422-166697 GCA_013400615.1 Syrrhaptes paradoxus
TTGAGTCAACAACAAATCCAGCCAGAGGAGAACAGCTTAATGGTCTATAGTAATCAAATAGCCAAAACACTGGCTAAGATATCCTGGTCCCTCCAAGCTATGTGGCTCCTGGATTTGCATTCTTTCATCCTGAAGGGGACAGTTTTTGTATGTGTGGTGGGGTATTGGAGGGTCCTTCTTATGCCTTGTGATGTGTTCAGGGCCAGGCTGGATGAGGCTTTGAGCAACCTGGTCTAGTGGGAGGTGTCCCTGCCCATGGCAGGGGGGTTGGAACTAGTGATCTTTAAGGTCCTTTCCAACCCAAACCATTCCATGATTCTATGCCATGAGTAAGGCAGGTGATATTAGTGCAGCAAGAAGTGGCCAGGACCCCAGGATCCCCACATCCCTGGTGAACTACGTGCCTAATATGGTCCCTTTAGGAAAAGCAGGAGAGCCTTCAGTCGGGATGTAGTACCTTTTCCCAGGGTAAAAAGTAATCTACTTAGTTCCAGACGAGTGGGTTTCGCTGGAAATTGGAGCTGCATGTTTTAGTCATGTGGTTTATTGCTGTGTTGATAAGATTAATGATGTTGTCATGGCTATCTTAATTGTTTTTCATAAAAACGCCCCCTTTTCAGGTTGGTTAGGAGTGTGGGAATCTCCCCCTTGAGGTTTTCTTACTTCCCTATTAGCAGGAGAGGCTTTGAGGTGTGATTCCCAGTGTTGAGACCAGAAGGTTTATTCTAAGAACTCAAAACCTCTTGATTTCTGAGGCCTGATTGAAGGCGATTTAAAGGCTGGGGCTGCTGACATGCACCAAACCCTCCCCGTAGGCCTGCAAGGAAGAAAAGCCTGTGAGAGACATACTTATTCATTACTGTGTACATTCATACATTATAAAGCTTAATGTTTGCTTGAAGCCTAGGTGACAGGGACTCCATTTGCGCTGTGTTTAGCTCTTAATCATTATGATAATTTATTAAACAGCATCTCTAAAACATAGATTAAGTCCAAGCATGACAAAACCTCCTATTGGGTTGCTGCTGAGATCTGCCCAATAAAGCCAGCATTGGGTTTAATTTTTTTGAGGCAAAGTTCTTATTTACCTATTACCAAACCATGCAGTTACTTAAAGACATGATTTTTCTGCTCAGTGATGAAATAAGACCCGAAGTCATATCAGTGGGGTCACTCGGATACCTGCAAATGAGGTCTCTGAGCCTGGCAGCGGTTTGCTAATTACTGCTGATAGGGTGCCCTGTAAGCAGCGATCATTAACAAGATGCTTTTTGGCTGCTGGCAGTTTCCAGCCTGGATGCACAGAGCACTGGTGGCTGTGCTGTTCTCAGCGTTACGGAAATCCTGAAGTAAGTGATAACCCTGCCATCAGCATGGGCGAGTGTAAGCAGAGCGGACATCCTGACGGAGGCCAGGCAGTGCTGTTTTGTTCACAGCACACTCTTTTCAAACTGCAAGAATTTATTTTCCCATTTGGGGCCCCTGGGCTTGACTTTCAAAACAAAAACCATATTCTGAGCTCTTTATTAAAGCAGCTCATTTGTTGCTGCTGAAGCTCTCCTAGTGCTGCAAAGGTGTAAAAAGAAATTGGATTCTGGCTCACACCTTAAATTTACATTTTTTGCGTTTAGCCAGATCGGCTCCTTTGGTCGGCCCCATGTTACCCGCAGGGGCTGTGGCTGTGCAGGGAAGGTCCCACGGTATTAGCACACGCTGCCCAACACAGATCTGCTCCTTGTGTGCGGCTGCCTACAACTGCTTCAGCTCGCTTTGTGTGAGATGTCTCTCTTCCAAGTGAGTAAACCGCAGATGCGACTTCCCGCATGATAACCAGCTTCTGTGGAAAGTTTATGGCTCTGACGAGGTCTCCTCCTCCGCTCCCACTGTGCTGCCGCTTTTCTGAAGGCAAATTAAACAGATCTATTCCTATCTGACTGAAGCCATTGAGTTACTTAAACAGATTGACCTGATTTAGGCTTATCAATTTCTTTAATGAGGTATCCTCTGCAACTTCTGCTTGGCTTTTCGCCATCCTTCTCATTAAAAAAGTTTATTCTGGGATGTCTTTGTTCCAGGTAGAGTCATTGCCAGCTGGTTGGCTGGGTATATGCCAGACCCTTAGCCCCTAATTATGCTTTAATTTTCATTNCAAATGCGTCTTCGCCGCGGTATTTTCTGTTATCTCATCTCCCCCCCCCCCCCCCCCCCCGCACAGTCTTGGCAGGTAATCAGCTCTCTGGGCTTTCTTTTGTTGAGTCAACAACAAATCCAGCCAGAGGAGAACAGCTTAATGGTCTATAGTAATCAAATAGCCAAAACACTGGCTAAGATATCCTGGCCCCTCCAAGCTATGTGGCTCCTGGATTTGCATTCTTTCATCCTGAAGGGGACAGTTTTTGTATGTGTGGTGGGATATTGGAGGGTCCTTCTTNCTTTAGGAAAAGCAGGAGAGCCTTCAGTCGGGATGTAGTACCTTTTCCCAGGGTAAAAAGTAATCTACTTAGTTCCAGACGAGTGGGTTTCGCTGGAAATTGGAGCTGCATGTTTTAGTCATGTGGTTTATTGCTGTGTTGATAAGATTAATGATGTTGTCATGGCTATCTTAATTGTTTTTCATAAAAACGCCCCCTTTTCAGGTTGGTTAGGAGTGTGGGAATCTCCCCCTTGAGGTTTTCTTACTTCCCTATTAGCAGGAGAGGCTTTGAGGTGTGATTCCCAGTGTTGAGACCAGAAGGTTTATTCTAAGAACTCAAAACCTCTTGATTTCTGAGGCCTGATTGAAGGCGATTTAAAGGCTGGGGCTGCTGACATGCACCAAACCCTCCCCGTAGGCCTGCAAGGAAGAAAAGCCTGTGAGAGACATACTTATTCATTACTGTGTACATTCATACATTATAAAGCTTAATGTTTGCTTGAAGCCTAGGTGACAGGGACTCCATTTGCGCTGTGTTTAGCTCTTAATCATTATGATAATTTATTAAACAGCATCTCTAAAACATAGATTAAGTCCAAGCATGACAAAACCTCCTATTGGGTTGCTGCTGAGATCTGCCCAATAAAGCCAGCATTGGGTTTAATTTTTTTGAGGCAAAGTTCTTATTTACCTATTACCAAACCATGCAGTTACTTAAAGACATGATTTTTCTGCTCAGTGATGAAATAAGACCCGAAGTCATATCAGTGGGGTCACTCGGATACCTGCAAATGAGGTCTCTGAGCCTGGCAGCGGTTTGCTAATTACTGCTGATAGGGTGCCCTGTAAGCAGCGATCATTAGCAAGATGCTTTTTGGCTGCTGGCAGTTTCCAGCCTGGATGCACGGCGCACTGGTGGCTGTGCTGTTCTCAGCGTTACGGAAATCCTGAAGTAAGTGATAACCCTGCCATCAGCATGGGCGAGTGTAAGCAGAGCGGACATCCTGACGGAGGCCAGGCAGTGCTGTTTTGTTCACAGCACACTCTTTTCAAACTGCAAGAATTTATTTTCCCATTTGGGGCCCCTGGGCTTGACTTTCAAAACAAAAACCATATTCTGAGCTCTTTATTAAAGCAGCTCATTTGTTGCTGCTGAAGCTCTCCTAGTGCTGCAAAGGTGTAAAAAGAAATTGGATTCTGGCTCACACCTTAAATTTACATTTTTTGCGTTTAGCCAGATCGGCTCCTTTGGTCGGCCCCATGTTTCCCACAGGGGCTGTGGCTGTGCAGGGAAGGTCCCACGGTATTAGCACACGCTGCCCAACACAGATCTGCTCCTTGTGTGCGGCTGCCTACAACTGCTTCAGCTCGCTTTGTGTGAGATGTCTCTCTTCCAAGTGAGTAAACCGCAGATGCGACTTCCCGCATGATAACCAGCTTCTGTGGAAAGTTTATGGCTCTGACGAGGTCTCCTCCTCCGCTCCCACTGTGCTGCCGCTTTTCTGAAGGCAAATTAAACAGATCTATTCCTATCTGACTGAAGCCATTGAGTTACTTAAACAGATTGACCTGATTTAGGCTTATCAATTTCTTTAATGAGGTATCCTCTGCAACTTCTGCTTGGCTTTTCGCCATCCTTCTCATTAGAAAAGTTTATTCTGGGATGTCTTTGTTCCAGGTAGAGTCATTGCCAGCTGGTTGGCTGGGTATATGCCAGACCCTTAGCCCCTAATTATGCTTTAATTTTCATTTCTAAGTCTAGCAAAGGCACTGGGAAATTACCTTGCTTATAAATGTATGATTTGGAGAGCATTTTATCTCTGCATGAGGAGCAGTAGTAGAGAGGATGCTTTTTACCTCTGACTCCATGGAACTAATCCTGCAGAGCAGAAAGAGTTTCAAGATTAAGATGCTGTGTCTTGCAGCCTGGGTGAGATGTCTTTTCACAACCGCCTTTTAAAATGATAACAGTGACAGATTCCACCCGGGCTGGAGGATAACTGCCTCCCACTGCAGCTTCTCAAGGAAATCGAACCTTCAGGATCAAGTGGTGGGTATCTGTGAAGGGCTTACCCGAAGTGTAGGAAAAAAATCATTATCGATGCATAGAGACCCTGGTGTGTTTCTCTGGAATGAATATGCAACAAAAATGGCTGAATTAATCTGGATTTACTCAGATAAAACTGCGCTCTCCATGGCTCTGTCTTTCTTGGTGCTGATGGTCTATCTCCTAAAGCTATTAAATTGACTAATGCTAGGGGGTTGTTTTAATTTTTTGCCTTCATTCAGTATTGTTTGTATCTCTTACATCAGCCAAGGCCACATCCTCCACAGGACGTGCATGAAGTCGTGCCTCTTGGAAAGCCTTATTCAAGGCTACAAGGAGACTGCCTTTCTTGTGTTCCTTCCCCCCTTGAACCTTCACCCAAAAGTGCCCCTCAAACTCTTCCTCCTCCCTCCCCCCCCCAAAAAAAAAACCCCAACAAGCAGTGCTGGCTACCTTCTTTCAGGGCACAGATTATGAATCTTACAGGTGAAATGCTGAGCAGAGCACTCAGTGGTGGGAGGGGAGGATGTCCCTCAGTTTCCTTCTCAACAAAACTGATTTTGTGGCTGACTTTTCTGCAAAAGCCCATCTTCTCCCCATGTGTTGGTTGCAACATGTACAATGTGGAGACCCCAAGGAAGCACAGACAGAGGAATGCCTGATGTTTGGGTGCCTGTTGTGAACACCCATGAGATAAATGGCAAATACTCCTGCCAAGATGCAATGTGCAGGGACATCACCCCAGTTACCTCTGGGAACATCATTATTATTACTGTTAGTAGTAGTAGTAGTACATCTTTTTTTTTTTCCCTTCCCTTTAAGACAAAGCCCCTGCAGAGTTTAGGTACTAGTGTGGGAAAAGGGCTGCTAACAAGAAGGAGTTAGATGTGCAAGTTTACACTGAGGCACCTTTTTAGTCTCTTGTTGTTGTCTCTCTGAGCCTTTCCTGGAGCAGAGTCTATCAGAGCTGACCAGGTTTAGCAGAGACCAGTTTCACCTTCACCTTCGGCGTGCTCCATATATACTGCTAGTGGAGGCGCGTTCCCAACTCCAGTGAAGTGTCGTTTTGCTCTTTTATCTGGTAGAAACAAAACCAATTTAGTACAAAGTTACTATGGAAGAAAAGCCTTCTGCTCTGGCATATAAACCTCTTCTGCTTCTGCTCCTCCTGCTTCAGACACTCAGCCTAGGCACTGACAGTGTTGTCATCTCAAATGCACTGTTAGAAGAGCGGGGCAGGGAAACCCAAGATAAATCTTGCATAACAGATACCTTCTATATAGACATACATCTTATTCCCAGAAACAGGAGGAATAGTGTGTGTGGCTCTTATCCCAGGTAATAGAGTGGGGTGCGGGGAAGCGGAGGCAATCCCATGGCACTAGCGAGGACAGTGTGTTACAGATCCCAGCAGCGTGGTCCAACCTCCTGGCTGCAGAGCAGAGATTGCTCTTCCATGTCACAGTATTTTTATTACTGACTGCTATTGGGTTTTTATAGACCTGATTCAGCAAACCATTTGCATTTGCATTATTTAAGTGAGTGGGAAACCCACTCTATCTTTATAAAGTTAGATGTGTGCTTAAGTGTCTTGCTGAGCTGGGATTAATTTAGAGAAAATAAATAGCTGCTTCCTGGCTTGGATAGCAAGCAATCTGGGGCCAGCATTTGCAACCTGATTAGATTTAGGAGGTTTTGGTTCTGAGTGCCTAACTTGAGATACCTCAGCACACAAGTTTATCAAAAAATACAAGCACCTGTGAGAAAAGCAGAGCCTTGACTTCACTGAGCCACATTCAACAGCCTCAACACTAATTTACAGAGTCTTTTCCGAAGTGTGCGGTTGGATAATGAATGTAAAGCTGTCCAGAGGGCCATGTATATTGGATTTGCAGACGGTGTTATTGAGTTGTGGTCAAACTGACCACAGATAGACCTGTTCTGACTCAGATAATCGGGTAGCAGTCTGTGTGTGAGCCACAAGAGTCTGGAGAAGGTGTTTCTTGCATCTGTGTGTTCCCAGTGGGCCTGACCCTGCGTTCTTGTGCTGAGCTCTGAGAAATTGCCCATTAAAATCAAAGAGGTTTTTGACTGAATAAGGAGTTCAGACTATATTGCTGTGGATTTTAGTTCCTTCCATTTGTTTTCCTTTGATTATCAGTACAACACTTTATTTTTGCGCAGTGTAATATTTTATTAAAGGCGCATTTGTAGCTATTACATCTATGAAGAGGCAGATTTGACTGAAACTGTGTCTGAATGTCACTTAAATAATGAATGGAAATGCCATATATTCATTAAAATTTGAACAATGATAACTGTATGTCTGTTAGAGTCCCCTTTTTGATGGATATGGCCAGGAGCCATTAAAATACAGTGGGAATTCTTGTTCACAGGCTCACAATGGCAGATAATAACACTCTTGATAAGTATTTGCAGCTCTAGACACTGAATTTACAAAAGGGACTCATCGCAGCTAACAGGGTCTCTGAAGATTGAATGTTAGGGCAATCAGATCTTCTTTTTTTTTTTTTTTTTTTAAAGTCTCATATGTGTAAAGAAAGGATTTCACTTCTCCATCAGTCTATAGAGTTTGTTTTCTGCTTTGTCCCTATGAGAATCCACTCTTTGAATTCAAGGTGTTAGCCAGTATCCCCAGCTGAAAAGGACAGCCTGGAGGTAACATTGGGATGTTGTTTCAAATGACTTGGCACCTGATTTTCAACCATGGTGACTAACATGATCTTTAATATAGACAAAGCCATCCAAAAGATCTTGAAAACATGCCCATCCTTGCCCTGAGGACAAGGCAGTGTTTAGCACCCTGTGCCTGATGTGTTCTCTCTGCACAGACAGCATATATAGTCACTTGTGACCCTCTAATTACTCGTGACCCTCTTAACCTATAACATAAGACTGGTTTAAAGAAAAAAAAAAATCACCTTTTCACCCTATTTTTAACCCAGAGGATTTGTAGAATTTAGAAATGGAAGTGACCTACTGGCTCGTCTAGTCCATTTTCTAAACCCCTTCTGCTCTTTCTTCCAAGCCTTCGTGTTTCTGGGCTTTTTAATGTTTACAGATGCATTGCTGCTGCTGCTGTTTCTCCAGCTCAGTGATGTGTGGATGTCACTCGGCTCTAACAAGGAGACTCATGTGGCACTTTGAAGTCAGAGGGAAATATGGAAAAATCCTCTTAATAGCAGTTATCCCAGAAAGTGACTTTGCTTAGCTTACAGTAAATATGAGGTACTTGAAAAAAATGTATTAACTACAGGGTCTTGTAAATCTTTGCTTGGACCTACAATGCTGACCCAACAGAGGCAGTGTAGTGCAGTGGCTAAGATGACTGACAGATTTATATTCTTCATTTTGACCTTGAAAAAGTCATTTAATAGAGTTCTTCCTTTCCACCGTTGTTCGTTCTGGAGGGCAAGGTTTATCTGAGCAAAAAGTGCTTACTAGGCACCAGTAGAGCACCTACTGTGCCAGGACCCTGAACTTTATGTCTCAAGCGTGGTCAAATGAAAAATAATAAGTTGGTCTTCTGAAGAAATAGATCTTTGCAAGAATCTTGTAGGGTTGGCATTTCAACTGGCACAAAGTGCTGGAGCTCTTAAGGATTTGTCGAACTGTTTGAGTTTAGTTTCTCATATATCATCAAGAATATATTCTGTTGACTTTGCTGATTCTTTCCGCCATCCCTGCGTTCAGTTCCGATCTGGCAGCAGGAGCTGGAAGGCTCACATCCTTGTACACTAAACAGGATGGAGCGCCTAATTATTATCTTGATTAAATTTTGTGATTAAGTGGTCCGTAATTGTCTGTAGGCTCAGACTTTCCAAGATATTACTCAGAGCTGCATTGACTGATCATCTGGTCAGGGTTGAGGTGGCACTGCGTTGATTAAATCTTACTTTAAGGGGAAATAACACACATCTCTGCGTGCGCTTAAGCTCTGTGGAATTTTGTTATGTAAAAGTCTATCAAGTGGAAGGCTAGGTAGGTAATAAATGTCGAGAAAGTATCTACAGAGAGATGTATGTGTAAAAGGTATTAATGACTCCTTGTTTAATTTCAGAAGAGTGAAAAATACCCGATTCCCAACGCATTTTCAAAGTATGTACAAAAAACTGAGAAAATAAATATAGCAACGTAATTTCCTCTTGATGACTAAAGCTATGGCATTTTTAAATCCAGGGAAGAAGCAATTTTGGAGGTGATTAAATTGAAATATCTGTCTTTCCCCATCCTCTCAGAATAAACCATCCATGCATTTTAAAGTTTACTCCTTTAATATGCTATGGCATATTGATAAATAATAATAATAATAAAAAGCAATGCTCCTGTTAAGAAAGAAAAGGCAGCTAGGTAGTCAAATGTTGTTTTTCAAGCTCGGTGCAACTTGGACTTTAAAGGCTTGAATATCACCCAGCAATAAGAGTGTGGAGATGAAATCCACTTGAATAAAAAGTACAGAGCAATGCAGCTTGACAGGCTGCGTCCTAAAGGGCAGCAGTCTTAGATCCAATAGTCTTTCTCATTTTGAATAATTGTTCTGTGCAACACGGAATCAAACATTTATTGCTGAGTACAGGCACGTTTGCTCTCCCTGGTGACCCTCTATAAGCAAACGTGCAATATGATTTTATTACCAGGAATGCATTTCACACAAACTGTTTGCTTTAGAGAATTAAATAAACCTGGGCAAAGGACAGTCAGTACTATGCTTTTGCCTTCTTGCATTTAAATGTTGTCTCCTAGACAGTTTTAATAGTAAGCCGGAAGAGAGAACGGTGCTGTCTAAATGATTCACATCAAGAAATACACCTTTGAGGAAAAGCTCATGAGAGCACAAAAATCAAGGGGTTACTTCTCTGTAGGCAGTGCCTTCATCTGAGCAGACCATTGCAATTGATGGCTACTGGGAATTAGACTGACTGGAGAAATCTTAGCCAAAAAAATTTGTTTCCAAACTGGAACAGCTGAGCAGTGGTGAAGCTTTGATTTTGCTGCCAATGCAGCATTTGAAGAGTGAAACCATATTTGTGGCTGTGGCTGAAGGAGCTTCTGGGAGACATTTGAACCCATGCCATGAATTTATGAACTAGAAACATTTTTCAGTGCACAAGAAAAGGACATCTCGGAGCAGCACTTGCCTGGGGAGGGACTGTGACCAGTCTTGCCTTTGGGCAGAGCCTGCAATGAGAGCCATATCTCTTCAGTTCAATTAAAAATAAAGGCATCTGGTGCCTGCTTTTCATGATGCCAACACATTGCACTGTTGTGGTGGGACATTAAGAGCCACTTAAAGTCCCAACTAGTGCCATATTTGTTGTGCTAATGTATTCCTGCAGTGTTGACTCTCCCTTGCTAGGACAAAACTCAACTAAGAAGAGTCAGAAAAGTTAATGTGTTTGGTCTTTTTTCTTTCTATTATCTTTATGAGCACAACAGGGCTAAGGCATCCCGAAGCATGGAGCATGGGCTTTGTCATCTTCATAAAAACTTGAGAACTCCCCTCAGAGATACAAATCCAGCACAACACCATAAACACTAAAAATTTGTAATTGTTTGTATTCAGATATGAACACTATACTTTGTATTTTTGTATATCCCCAACACTATGCTTTGTACAATGATAGTTAAGTCAAAGGGAAGCACTATAAAATATATATTGGAAGTGATTGATAGCACTGCATGGAAGCAACAGTAAATTCTGAAATGCTGATTTATCATTCCAAGACCAGCAACTGGGTTTTTTATGAGACTTGAACTAAGGAATATAAACACTGGATGACGGGCACAGTGGGACTGGCTATTCAAACTATACCACCAGTCTATCCAGTTATTGAGTGCCAGCACAGAGCAGCAAAGAGAAGCCATCAAAATCTTGTAGGCAGTCCTCCGCTGCTGCGGATCTCTGGGTGGTGCAGGGATGAGAGGTCCAATACCCAGTCAAGGTATTCTGGGGGCTTCATCCTCTGCACAGTCCAGGATCAAGCCTCCAGATCCAGGGAGCAGAACTGGCATAGGGTGCAGGATGGTAGCCATGGTGGGCCATTTTCTGAAAGTCTAACCCCAGGTTTGGAGCAACAGGCTTTGTATTGTGCAAAGAAAGATGGGAAGAGATGTATCATCTCAGCACTCTGAGTGTGTCGTCTGGCAGAGGAGTCCTCTCTGACAAAATTTTCTTTGTAATAATTTGTGGGATAAATAAACAGGAAACATCACACAGCCAAATGAAATGGAAGCTACAGCAAAGCTGGTCAAAGGGACTATAACAAGAGGACTTTTAAGTCAAGGGGACGTTTTCTTTCAAAAAGTTGTATAATTGGTGACCCAGACTTTCAAAATGAAATTTTTGGCGAGTGAGCTTGATCTGAAGAAATTTTCTTATTCACTGCATCTTGCCAACTCAGTAATGTGCTGCTGGGACAGGTAGAAACATCTGCTTTCCAAAAATAAGCAGATATTATGCAATAAGCTTAGTTAAGTTAATAACTAAAAGATGGATGTACTATTTATTATCTGCTTTCTAATCCAAGTAGGCAGTCATACTGATGATTACTGATTTCTTTTTTTTCCTCTTATAAAGGGAAATGTGTGGGGAAGAGCAGAACTTGATATTTATCATTCTTTTACTTCTACATTGCAGCTTGATAACTCATGAAAGATGCCAGCACATGTTGCTAGAAGCTGCTCTGAACCAGGTCTGACAAGCCACGTCAGGAGTCCTTCACAAGACCCTTTTTTTAGCTAGAGTAAAACCCTTCTCACACAGCCTGCTTCTGGAGTTCTCATTGAAGTGAGCAGAGTAAATTTGGATAGAAAGCACCCATGTTTATTCTGTTACTTTGTATTTTTTTGTCCTGATTTGGTTGAGTACAGGAGCTGTGCTGTATGTAATGTCCACTGTTGTAAACAAGAGCAATCTTAATATTCATCATGAATTTTTTAAAAAGAGACTTTGCATAAAACAGCTGGTGGAAATAATTTGGAAGACTCAATTGGCTTTATGTGAACTTGGAGCAGGTTCAAAATGCACTGACAAGTCCAGCAGTGAAAAACCTCTGTTATCAGCTGATGTATCCTTCCCTCTGCACTCTGGGTTATTCACACTGCCTCTTTTTAGGCATTTAAATTTGATGTCTAAATTAGGATCCCAGTAAAAGAGAAGGTGAGGCTCCCCACATTCCCAAAGGAGTGAGTGAGCCCCTGCACCATGGTTCCTGTCCCGGTTTCAGCTGGGACAGAGTTAACTTCCTTGATAGTAGGTAGTGTGGAGGTGGTGGTGTGGATTCGTGCTGAGAAGGCGGTTTATAACACACTGGTGTTTAGAGTTGCTGCCAGGACAGTCACGGACTTTTCAGCTTCTCTGCTGTGCCAGTGTCTGCAGGTGTAGGAGAAGCTGGGAAGGAGCACAGCCCCAGTTGCTAGGCTAGGATTTGATCTTAGGTTTAGGATTAAGACCCAAACTGGCCAATGTTCTGTTCCATATCATGCACATCATGCCCAGTATATAGATGAGGCTCTGTCAAGAAGTTCTGTCTCTCTCTTTGGGTTGCCCCTCTCTTGGGGTTGTCTTGCTCTCTCAGTCGATTCTCAGTCTCTTGGACCCTCAGGCTGTTTATCTGTTTTCTGGACTTGCAGTTGCGGGACTCTCCCTGCTCTGGGATCTTTAGCTAGGAATGGGCTGAGTCTTGGTCATGGGATGGTGAGCAGTATCACTGTGTATCACTCATTTATGTATTTGCATATATTGTTATTATCATAGTAATTATAATTTTCAATTTTATTGTAGTTCAGTTCTTAAATTGTTCTTATCTCAACCTACAAGTCTCTTTTCCCTTTACCCGTTTAATTCTCTTCTCCATTCCTGGGAGGAGGGAGGGTGAGCGAGCAGCTGCGTGGTCCTGGGTTGCTGCTAGCTGGGTTTAAAACTACAACAGTCACTCAGTTGAGGAATTGAACTTTGAAATTACAAGTGTGGGTTCAAAGTGTGAGATCGAGGCATGTGTCCCAGCGCTAGGCTGGAGCTGCACGTCCTCGTTCTCATCCCAGCTGTTTGTGGAGAGCAACCAATGAGCTTATCCACCTCCATTTACCTGCTCTGTCATCCCAAGGTGACTTATATTACCCTTGAAAGGAGCACCACTGGCTGCATAAGGAACCTGTGGGTAATATCCCACCAACCACCAGATTCACATCTCTGCAGTCTTCGTGACCTAAAAGGGGTTGTGCAAGTCTGGGTGGAGGCACATAACTTCTCTTCCCCAGAGAAAGGCAGTGTGTGAGATTTGGGCTTGTATGGAGATACATAGCTAGAGAACAAACAAAAACCTTGAGTTGATAATATGTACCCAAGTCACGCTCAAAAATGCTCTTGAATAGGGTGGATGACAATAGCAGGGGTCTCCTAGAAGCAGGTGGAGGCAGCAGATAACTGCGGTGGCTGGTGCCGGGCAAACTGGCTCCTGCTGCTGAGACCCAGCTTGGGACCCTGAGGCTCCTTTGCAGGCATCGCAGTGGGTCTCTGAGTCACAGCCAGCGAGCCAGCTGGTAGCATTCTCTCTGTCTGCAGTTTACTTTATTCCATAAAGTATTTTGAATGCTTTTTTTCCCGCCTCTCTCTCTCCTTGCTTTTTAACAGATGGCACTGAAGGACTTTCACCTTTTCCCCCCTGGTCTTTTTTAGGCTCTCCCTGCCTCACATCATGTCATGGGTGATGCCCCTGACATCTGACCACTGAATTCTACGCCACCAAGCTTCTTTTCTTGTCCAGAAACCTGTCTGTTACAAGGCTGCCTGGTAACCCTTTCCTCCTGCTGCAAGCACAAAGCCCTCACCCCATAAGCAGCTGCTCCATCCTTCTGCCAGAAGCATCAGGGATGGGGTCCATAAAGACCCTGGGAGAAGCAATCCCTGCCTCCCCGTTCAGCTCCCCCCATGCTGCCTTTGCCAAGCAGCACGGCAATCTGGGCTAAATTACAGAAGCAAAAGGCAGCTGGAAGTGGTGTGGTGTTACCCTCTTCGGAGACCGGCTGCTCTCACCTGGCGTCTCGCAGCTAATCATATTGACAGCAGCCATTGTTTATTTTCCTCCGTCCTTGTCTCCCTTGTTTTATGGTAAATTAGAGCAGGCAGGCAAGCCATCCATCAGCCTCTAAATGCTGCAGAGTATTTTGGCTTTGTGCTAAATAATTGTGCATTTTATTGCTATTTACACATTCATTTTCTTAGGCAATAAAATGCAAACTGCAGTCCCCGATACTTTTTATATTTCGTATCTGTATCGTGGCAGTCACGCAGGTTTTAGAAACAGCATGCAGCCTGGTGCTGTAAATTCACTCTCTTTTTTTAGTAGGTCTAACATTTATTTATAATTAATGTCAAGGACCTTACACAGTAATACCAATTATTGATTTTTTTTTTTTTAAGGAAAACAAATGACTTTTTATATTACTGCCATAGCAACACAATCAAGTTGCAGTGGCTAATCTTGTCCAGAACAGTGGAAGGAAAGGCCCTTAAAAACTGAGTTGATAGTAAAGTTATAAAAAACAGCTTGTGACGCCTTAACTCTAGGGTACGTATAGATGGGGATTATCATATGGGGGTTAGGGGGCAGTAACTCAAATTAGCAGCTCTGTTGGTGTCAGCAAAGGCAGGTGGGAATGGGAAAGCTCTACAGCAGGAAGTGCTTTAGCCACGCAAAATGACCACCTTCGGAAGAGGCAACAGGGTTTAAGGTCCCAACACAGTGGGGGACAGTGGGGGGAACAGAGTCTGGAGTGAATCCCCAAATTCCCATCATTAATGACCAAGGGACGCCCGCTGTGGGTGTGGGTTGTGCACTGCCAACAGTGTTGACAGGACACAGCACTTCCCGCACAATGAACATAAATAAATGTCGTTTGAGTTGCCACAAACACGTGCACAAGGTTGTGAATTGGACCAAAGAAGCCTTAAAATAAATTTTTATACTTTGGATCTCCTCTTACTTTCTTGGTGTTAAGATAGCTAGCCATGCATTTGCAAACTAAATTGCCTGTTTCAGTAGCCCTTGCATGGCTTGTGTTTCTTTTTCAGTCCAATTGTGGCCCATTATGCTGCAAAGTTTGCTGAGCGTGGCATCAGACTTGGCAAAGAGCAATGGGAACAGCAGCCACCTCCATCTTAAACTAATTTTTCCCTCTGCCAGGGAGAGCTGCCTAACAAGTGCTCCGAGGACCCAGGCTGAAACACAGCCCTGAAAAAGATGTGTGTTGGAGGCATGAAGGGGGCTGCAGAGGGCAAAGTAACGTTTCTGTTACTGCTCCGGCTTCAGTCCTAATGATTTACCTTCGAAATGCTGAGGAGCGGTGGGAAAAGGAAGGAGCGGAGTCAGGAGCAGAGTTGGGAGCCAGGGATGGATGTTACATTACTGCCCGGAGCTCTGTAAGGGTGAGAATAAGATGGATGCCTGCAGGCTCGCTCACCCCTTCCCCATCTGTAAAGCAGAACTGACAACAGCGTGTCTTGTGCACAGTGGTATTTGGAGGGATNAGAATAAGATGGATGCCTGCAGGCTCGCTCACCCTTTCCCCATCTGTAAAGCAGAACTGACAACAGCGTGTCTTGTGCACAGTGGTATTTGGAGGGATCATGGAAAAAAAGGCTCGTGGTAAAGAGTTGTCATGGGTGTTGGATAACCAGCTCATTGTGTACCACCTGCCGCTCCGAGGGTTTGGCCCCATGTTAATCCTTCTATAGGAAGCCAGCCTTGGTGGGTCAGGAAATGAAAACAGAGATAAGTCTTTTTTTGTGACACCTTTCCAATATATTTTGAAACCAACAGCGAAGCCCTGTCTCAGCTAGGGTGTGTGTGATGTCTGTGTATGAGTGTGGGAAGAGGTGCTGTGAGAGATGTTGATGAAAAAGGGTAAATTGAGGGTTTCTGAGGAACAGCAATCCTGAGAGATTCTGCTCTGGCTTCTTGGGGGTGTTGAGTGGCTAAAATTGTGGAAACCAGCGAGGGGTGGATGCTCAGCATCTCTGGAAACTCAGCCCCCAAATGTCTCAAGGGGAGCACCCCAAATGAAATCAGTGTGTGCTTTGACTGTTATTTGTTTGTTTTTATGCAGCCATAAATGCCACTCGGATATTGTCACTTCAAGTCTGGCATTGCCACAGATCTTTTGTTTGTTTGTTTTTGTCTAGGACTATTAGGGTTTTTCTTTTTTTCACTTGTTCATCAGGAAGACAGCTCTATGTTAATTTCTTAATTAGCCTGGTATTCTACAGTCATTTAAAGATATCTGCCCACATGCAACATCTGTCAAGCCAAAGACTTTACACATCATAGCCTGGAGTTAGGAGGAAATGTACACACTGCGTGTGCTCTCACAAAGCCATGTTGTCTGGGCTTGGGGCAGGTACCTCACCTGTATGCAAGGGAACATTGCTGATTAATATCTAGGCAGGAAAGAGGCCTCAGTAGCACTGGTGAGGCTGCAAAAACTTCATTCCCTCCATGTGCTGCGACAATGCTGTGGAAACGTGCAGCTCACCTCCATGGTTTTTGTAAAGCTGTTTTTGAAGGCAAATCCCATTTTTATCCTGCCTGTGTTGAGCAGGTTGAAATGTAAATCATGTTTCATCCTATGGATGCTTTGCAGCCCCAGCCTTGCTTTGCAGAGGATGTGTTGGAGAGGGTACTAGTGATACCGTAGGGCCTATAGCGATAGGACATGGGGTAGTGGTTTTACACTAAAAGAAGGTGAATTCAGACTAGATTTAAGGAAGAAATTTTTTACAATGAGGGTGGTGAAACACTAGAACAGGTTTCCCAGAGAGGTGGTAGATGCCCCATTCCTGGAAACATCCAAGGTTGGATGGGGCTCTGAGCTACCTGATCTAGCTGAAGATGCCCCTCCTTGTTGCAGGGTGAGGGGTGGACTAGATGACCTTTAAAGGTCCCTTCCAACCCAAACCATTCTTTAATTCTATGATTCTATGATTCTAATACAAGCTAGGGGGAGGAAGAGGGGCAGTGTCTCTGTCATTTGTTTCAGCCCTTGCTGTAGAAGAGGGTTTTTATCACAGTGGGAGCTTGGTTGAATTCAGACTAGCAGAAATTTGGACTGTGGCTAGATCCTTGTATGCTCCCACCCTCCTTGCATGCAGCGGCGTGACCCTTCTAAGGGTTAATTCCAGCTGTAAGCCCTGTCAGCAGGGCAGTGAACCTGCTCCCAGGCCCTTCCTGCTCCCAGTTAATCCAGGCAAATCCTCTTTCCTCATACCTTCTCCTCTTTCTTCCACTACCTTGGGGTAACAACATGGGGTCAAAGGAAAGTTATGTAAACACACTTTAATCATTTTGGTATGTGCATGAGAGCAAAATGAGCCTCCCCCAGGTACAGCGTAGCCCCCGCGTTCCCTATGGCCTACATGCGTAGGGCTGCGAGCCGTTGGCCACCTGGCCCATGATATCCCCGGACTTTTCATATCGTTCCCAGCGCAGTGTCATGTCCTGTAAATGAGGGGTGGGATCACAGGCTGAGGCTGTTTCTCGGGATGCCTGTGTCTGGAAGCAGGGGCACATTCCTCCTGGGGTTGTTTAGGGAGAAAAGGAGGCTGAGGAGAGACCTTATTGCTCTCTACAACTGCCTGGAAGGAGGTTGTGGTGAGGTGGGTGTTGGTCTGTTCTCCTGAGGAACAAGAGATAGGACAAGAGGAAACGGCTTCAAATTGCATGAGGGGATGTTTACATTGGATATTAGGAAAAAATTATTCACTGAAAGGGTTCTCAAGGGAAGTGGTTGAGTCACCATCCCTGGAGGTATTTCAAAGATGTGGAGATGTGGGACATGGTTTAGTGGTGGATGCGGCAGTGTTAGGTTTACAGTTGGACTTGGTGATCTTAAAGGTCTTTTCCACCCTATATGATTCTATGATTCTTGCCCCCTGCATTGCTGTGCAAGCCAGGGTGCAGCTTCAGCAGCAGGTGTATGCTCATAGGTGCTACAGGGTGATGCTCTGAGGTGTTCCCAAAGAATTTGGTTTTGATTCAGGGCTGGAAGGTTCACGGTGTAGTGTTTCATCTGAAGGCTGGACTTGTTTCCATTTCTTTATTTAAGACTGTTAACTCAAATGGGAATTTTGGGAAGGGCTTTTTTTGCTATTGTCTGAGCCAGGGATGGTTTTGTACTGATAACAAATTGCTTGGAGAGCAATTTACTCTACTGGCTGTTTTCAGAAGGAGTTAGACAAACTTCTGTTAAAGTAGTTATGTGTAACTGGCTGGTGCTGCCTTTGCACAGGAGGAAACCTCTCAGCACCTCACCCTGCTGAGCCTCCTACGAGTCTATGAACGAATGTCCAGAATTAAAGCCAAACCATCTCAGTTTTGGGTGTCAGCCAGGAGCTGCACCTCACTGAGTGGCTGCAAGGGGTAAGTGTTCCTCTCCTCGGCTGCTTTTCTGGCTGATAGCTCCATGAACAGAAATGACTGCATATATTTGTAGAACTCAAGCAAGATCATTTTGGCTCCATGTGCCATGTGCTGTCACTGTGAGCTCTGTCGCCGTCTGTCTCCCACACTTTCCTCACTGTTTCTCATACAAATTTGCGATGCACCAAATCTGCTGTGCACGTAAATCAGAGCAGGGTCAATGAAATTCAGAAATAAGAAATACAGGAGACTGGGAAATGAGAACCATTTCCATCAGCTGCAAGTTTGGAAACGTCTCTGCAGCAGTGATGCTGGTCACTAGAAACTTAATTTTTAAGACAAATGTCTAGGAGCAATCTGTCACTCTGTCAGGGCACATGCATCCCCTGCTATCCACTATCTTTTCCTAAGGATGGGAACACCCCAGCGACAACAACTACCATTTACTTGGTCAACCCCTCATAGCTGGGTATGGTAACACTTCTGGGGCTGGGGGTTCTTGTCCCTTTTTAGAGCAACCTAAAAACAATTATGCCCTTCAGCTGATGCTACGTTTCCTCCATAAGAAGTCATGGGTCAGTTCTTCTCTGGGAATGTTGGGATTGTTTAAGCTGTATTTGTAAAGACTTCCCTTTGGAAGCAATCATTATTTTTCAGCGTTTACTTTTTTTTTTTTTTTGAGGAAGAGAGATGTGGTAAAACAGATTAAAAACTCATCTTACCCTGTTTAAAACCAAACCAAGCAGAACAAACAGCATATTTTCAAGAGTTTCTTGGTATACAGTTCCAAATAAACCCTTGAGAGGTCTTAATTAAAGGTGAAATGACTTTTCTTTTTCCTTTGCTTAATAAAGGCAAAACACAAATAAAAATCCTGTAGCTCTCACTTGATAAGCAAACTTTTTGACACAAATTGGTGGTTCATTTAAAAGAAAACCCAAAGCATTAGGTGTCTGCTGTCTGCAATCATTGAGGACTGTTAGTTTTTAATGCTGTGCCCATTAAAACTTGCCAGGAGCCTTATTGCTAGAGCAAGTGGTGACATTTTTGTAAGCCTCATTTTAAAAGGTACTATGAGACTTTTCATCAGAGTGAGAACAGGTTCTCACATTCATTGTGATAGTAATGTGCACAAAAGTGTTGCAACAGAAAGAAAAAGCTTCCCTGTCCCACTGAAAATGGAGGGATGTTTTAGATTGGGAAAGGATATTACAATGCATGTGGGATCCCATCCTCTGTGTCCAAATGGGAGATGTGATCTTGAACTTGAGGACAAGACTTAACCTTAAATGTTGTTCTTTTGTGGGGTTTGTGCTGACACAGTGCTGATACAGTTCTGGTCACTTCAGGACAGTGACACAAAGGCTGAAGCTGTGTTTCTGACCAGCACCAAACCAGTCCATGTAGGACTGATGTTTATCTTTTATTGATGCAGGAGAAAAAGTTCTTGGTTTTCTAATGCACCACCAGCTGGGCAGATGTTGGAAATTATTGTTGGGGAAAAGTAAGCAGCAGGAGCTTCCCCTTCCTTGTTCAATAACCAGAGCCCATGGACAGAGATTTTCCCTCTTCCACTCTGTCGTAAGTGAAAGAGTAAATCTAGGCTGATGTTTACAGCATCTGGCCTGCTATGGCTTAATTTCTAGGTAGGATGTGGTTGGCAGCACTGCAGAGGGTGAGACCAAAGCAATATTGAATTGATCGCTGCTTTCTTGTGTTAAAATTTTTGCTTTTGCAAAATTGACATATGACAGTATGATGCCATTTTAGAATTGAAAATTTTAGTGCTAAATAAATTAAATCCTCCTCTGCTAATTATTTCTGTATGGATAAGTGATACTTTGAATTTCTCTTTGAACCAGAAAGCCCTTAAATATTCAAGGATTGATGGCTACCTTAGCCGTCTTCCTTTTTATGTTTTAATCATCTAAGTAAGACAAATGGAAAAGATGCCATAGTTTCGTGCATGTCTGCATATGTTTCTCCAGCATTCAATTATCAGTATCCACATAATTCAGTATTAACATTTTTAATGCACTTCAGGATGCCCAGTCGAGTGGCAGCTATATGTGCAGCTCTGATTTATGCAAATCCATTTTGCATGCAGCTCTTGACATATTTTCATATTCAGGATTATGGGAAGCCTTTTCTGTGCTACTCTGATGTATGCTAATCTTTGTTTCTCTAAAAACATTTAAAAAGTCCAGACAAAAAAGACAAAATTTCTTCTTCACTGAAATCCTGTGGGGTTTCTGAACCCAGGTTAGCACACAGTCTAAAGCAAAGCTTCCACCGCTGGACCACCAAAAGGGCCGTATTAGTATTGCCTGCTCTGGGCAGCTACTTCTATCTATAAGGTATTAGAGGCAACTTAAGATCTGACCGTCCTCTAGATAAAAGACAGTCAGAATCATTCATTTCTTTCTTGACTGTCAACACTTTTGTAGACGTAGGGCAAAATCTGGAATGGAACGTCACCATATGCACAAAGGCTGGATGGTGCCCAGGCTGGGAGCAAGAGCAAACAGTGTATTTGGATACAGCTAGGTCAAGTAGGGATGTATAAATGATCAATCAGTTAAAGTAGCTACCTAATGGCTTTGTAGTTCTGGCTTGTAACAGTATATTAATTATCAAAGGTATTACTTATATCTGTGGTATATTTTTAATGTATTATTTATTGGCTTCTTATAAATTTACTGTGACTGCCAAACTCTCAGAAGTGTGCACAGTACATGGAAAACTCGAAGTATTATTTTGTGCTTGCCACAGCTTGCACTGACTGCCAGGTCCAGACTAGGCACGGATGCTAAAACACCTCTGAATTTAATTGTGGGCAATCTGACACTTTCCTAGCAGAAGAAAGACTAAATGTAAATCCCAGGTTAATGAAGGAGAAAATTCCTGTGGTGTCATTAAACCTTCTCCAGAGTGAATTCAGTCTGATGAATAAAAGTTTAATGCAGAGCTGTATCGGTGGGTATCATTGATTGTGAGAGAAACGCTGTTGGTTTAAGGAGGAGCTCATCAGTGTGAAAAGGAGTTAACAACCTCACAGTGCCAACAGCTGCCTGATATTGTTTCAGGACAGGAGTCCCAGTGAAGAGAGTCAGAGATGCTCACATGGGTACAGAAACGTTTCCTGTATTTTGAGGATTATTGACAATAGCATGGTTATTATCGTTATAATCTAATCTTTCTCTGCATTTAGAATTATAATGCCATGAGGATCCCTATGGTGTGTTAATTACTCTTTTAACATCAGAAATCAGGATTCTTTACAACATATTCTTTGAAGTTTGCTCCACAGGAGCAACTATATTTGTAGACACATAAGTTTCCCTACGGTTTTAACCAAGAAATAGATCGGTGAGGATTTTTGAGCTGGATACTCAATAGACAAGCTAGCAAAACACCTGCTGTTGATGTGATTGAGTTCCACCTTTAGTTTAGAGTGTCCCTTAATCTGAAATAATACTATACCTGTAATCCTGTAAAACTGAAACTAATGCATGTACAGGAATTCACTTCTACAATACTTTTAGCTTGGCTCTATTTCTACTACAGATGTTGCCACTGTTAATTTGTCTTTCTGTATTTGGATTACCTGGAAGTAGTGTTCTTACTGTCTCGGGGGAATTAGCAAGACTTAAAAAAAAGATATATATATAGGCAATCCAATACAAAGTAAAACCAAAAAGAAGAGGTAATAATTTTTTCACCCTTCACCTAGCAGGAGTTAAAATAGAGCTTTTTTTAATTATTATTTTGAATATCTAAGTGTTTTGCTTTCCTTTAATTACCATAAATTACCCATTTTTGTAGACAAAGTTTTTTTTTGCAAAATGAAACCTAGAATTTTTCATCTAAATTGTACAAGCTCCTTTNTGTCTAGTCTAAATTTACCGTCTTTTAGCTTATCTCTTTTAAAGTTTCTTAAAAGAGATAATCAAGATGGAAAATAATTTTATCCACAGAAAGATTCAGTTTTGACAAATTGATCCAAAAATAAAAGGAAGAAAGGAAAACTGACTCTGCTTGAAAAACTCCTTGCCAGCTCCAGTTCTAGGATTGTCCTATCATGAACCACTAAAGAATTATGCTAGGTGAAACACACGGGTGTCCTGGAAATCCCTTTGAGCTCCTTCTTCCCAAGCAAAGGGCAGCAGAGTTTTGATCCCAGCCTACAAATCATCTAATGGCACGGGAAGGATTTGAGAGCACAAGGGCTCTCTGTCCACCATGAACTCTCTGCCATCAAAGGTTGTGAACAGGAATCAAACAGCAATTTTTGTGTGTCCAGTTGTTTGCTTGGATGCTTTTAAAGAACACTTCAAAGCAGAGCAACTCACAAAGATAGAGTGAATGAATTTTAGTGAGTGAGTGAATTTTTGTTTCGGGTTTTCACCATAGAGTTATTGTTTTAATTGCCCCAGCTTTGGGCTCTCTACGTGCTGGCCTATATAAAGACAACACAAAAACTCCCATCCCAACCCATCAGTGGATATTGGCCCACCGCAGAAAAGCTGTCATAGTCCAGCAAGTTAAACCTATGTGTCTGTCCAGCATTGCAAACTACAGGATGAGGAAGGAAAATAATATTTTTTAAGAGCTTGTAGTGATATATTTGCTATTTAAAACATCAGTGTGTCTGTGGGGAAGGGGATTTGGAATACACAAAAGGAAATGCAGTACCACAAGGGAGGCAGAGGTGCCATTTCTTGATTCACAGAGTATGTGCAAAGTGGTAGGGCTCCTCCAAAATCACTATCTAGCAAAACAGAGGCTGTGGAAGACATTGCTACCAGCAGTTTATTTTTCTACTGTTGTTTTTTGGGCACATCCTAGTGAGACCTGTCAGCTTCCAGCCTCTCGGCCGAAATCTTTAGTGGTGGGATCAAAGAGGGAACTCTGGCAGGTGGTGAAGAGGAATCACTTTATTGCTCTTTTACAGTTACTTTTATAGTCTTTTTACTACTGTGAATACGTCATCTACAGAACTTTTTATTGGCTATTAGCTAAAAACAACACACTACTTTCTAGCAGATTTGTTCCCTTGTTTACATTCCAGTAGGTTCTCCCTTGGCTGTGTCAGGTCCTCCATCACCTCCTCTTCCATTTTGCTTAAGGGCAAGGCCTTCTTCTTCCAGTCTCTTAAGGAAAAGCTTCAAGTCCCGGAAGTCAAATCCTAATTCAACATCTTCTCATTCCCCTACAATTCACGCTTTTTGTTTTTCTACAATAAGGACATGTTGCACCATGCGTTCTAACATCCTTTGAAGGCATGATAGCAGACATGGTACGATTAGTAAGGCACAAAGAAACATTCCAACGATTTTCAGTCCTACCCTCATCAATGATCATAACCACTCAGTGATTCCCCAGCCGTTAAACAGTTGGCCTAATTCATCATCTTTCTGTTCCCCTACAGTAATCACTACTGTTCATGGCTTGGCTGGACAGTGCTCTTTTTCTGGTGCTCCTATTTTGTCCTGAAAATACTTGATCTGAGTGTTGAGCCAAAGGAATGGACCACAAACAGGTCATCAGTGGAACTGCCTGTTAACTTTGAATTAATCGCCCTTTTCACTGATCCCAGTTCATCCCATGAAGAAGACACCCATGGGCCAATTTGCTATAGGCCCTACTAAGAAGTTTGTCCCCTTCTTTCTTATAAGCCCCCTTTAAGTACTGGAAGGCTGCAATAAGGTCTCCCTGGACCCTTCTTTTTTTCCAGTCTGAACAACCCTGACTCTCTCAGCCTTTCTTCATGGGAGAGGTGTTCCAGCCCCCTGATCATTTCTGTGGCCCTCCTCTGGACCTGCTCCAACAGATCCATGTCTTTCCTGTGCTGAGTGCCCCAGAGCTGGACACAGTACTCCAGATGGGGCCTCACAGGAGCAGAGCAGAGGGGGAAAATCACCTCCTTTGACCTGCTGACCATGCTTCTTTTGATGCAGCCCAGGACACAGTTGACTTTCTGGGCTGCAAGGGCACATTGCTGGCTCATGTCCAACTTTTCATCCACCAGTACCCTCAAGTCCTTCTCTTCAGGACTGCTCTCAATCCCTTCATCTTCCAGCCTGACACAGGTGCATGACCTTGCACTTGGCCTTGTTGAATGAACCTCCTGAGGTTCACATGGGCCCACTTCTCGAGCTTGTCCAGGTCCCTCTGAATGGCATCCCATCCCTGAGGTATGTCAACCACACCACTCAGCTTGCGTTTGTTTGCGAATGTACCGAGGGTGCACTTGAGCCTACTGTCTATATCATTGATGAAGATAATAAACAGTACTGGTCCCAATACAGACACCTGAGGGACATCCGCCATCACTGATCTTCATCTAGATGCTTCATCAAGGAGAGCTTTAGAATCAATCAGGAGAGAAAAGACTTAAGCCCAGGTGCAAGCTGTTAGAGCAAACTTTGTGTCAGACCCATTTCTGTCTGCACTGGCTCCCCAGGAGTGGAGTGAATTTGTCCTGTAGCCCCACAGGAGAGGTGGTTGGAGCATCCACCCTTCTCCATGCCCAGCTCCTAAGAGGACCTCTGCCATAGATGCAGTGGACAGGTGAGGGCAGAAATTTTGAAGCCAGAACATCTTTCATGGCACTTCCAAACCCCATTTAAAGCAAAAATTCCTATTTGGCCTGAAGACATGATTAGGAACTGTAGCTGACGGAGAACAGCAAGATTAATCCTGAATATTACCTTGCGATTTCTCTAGATTAAACACCCCTTGCAGGAATCAAGTCTTGGTATGCGAGGGAGGAGGAGGTGGTGAAGGAAAAAACATCTTCACCCTGGTGGGAGGAGGCAGGGATGGCAGCTCTCAACACCCAAGGATATGGGCAAGATCGTGACCATTTCCGAGCCAGAGCCTCCAGCCCTTTCCTCAAGCATTCCAGGGGGAGTTTTTAATTTCCAGACCTCTCAGCAACATGCTTGATAAAGTCTGCCAAGATAAAGATTTATTTTGAGACAACAGAATGCAACTTCCCCACCCAAGTTTCTGTTAATCTTATATGCATCTTGCACAAAAAGCTGTTTGCTTGCCCTGATTGCACAGACCTGTTATGCACGTAAGCAGGGCAGGCTGTGTTAGAACACCAGGGAGATCTCCTATCTACCTGGCCAGCCCAAGCATGCCAACAAACCTGCTCACTGATAAGGCACAAGTACATAATGATTTTTTTTTTTCAGATCACTGGCATCTAAAATGCCATGCAGTTACACCTCATAAACCACCTCCAGTTTTCCTTCTGTTCACAGTGATGGATGAAACACTGCACAATAGCTGGCTCCAAATTCAAGAACCATGGAGTAGTTGCTGCCTTCAAATTTGTCTAAAGCTACTTTTTCTTATGTCTTAAATGTTCCTGAATGGTTTTGTTCTCTAGACAGTGTTGATATGATTAGTTGGAGTTGCTTGGGGGTGAGCATTTTAATAAGTCTGAGAGCAATACACCAACCAGCTTGCCTCACTTTGATGATGCGACCCTGTCTGACCGTGGCAGTCAAACAGATTTATGCCTCACAGCATGGTCAGCGATGGAACAGAAGAGTTACAGATGAGTTTCTTCCCTGATTAAATGGCAAGTGAGATTTGGGTCTGCTTTTCCATGGCTGTGGGCACATGGGACAGCAGCACCTGTGTCACCCCTGTGAGGATGTAATGATGGACAGGAGAGAGGAGCCAGTTAGCTCTGAGAAACAAACTGGTCTGATTTTAATGACGTTATGGATGGAAAAAAGCAAAGTCATGTGGCAGCTGTTGCCTTTCCAAAATTGCAATCTGTGGTGGGTTTTGTTGTCTGAGAAGGACAGAGGCCACCTTTGCCTGGCAGCGCCGTGGGGCTAGCAGCACGTGGGAAGTCAAGCCTCGAATAGGCTGGAGTCACAGAGGCTGTGATGGGGCACAGGGCAATATCCCTTCCTGTCTCCAGCCCTTGTGTGGCCTTCAGTGCCCGGTGAGACTGATCTGGAGCTGGAGGAGACAGACCAGAGGTCTTGCACCAGCCCCCGGCATTGTCTGGTTAAGGGAGATCAGGTTTCCATGCTGTGTTAAACTCTGCCAGGCTGTCTTGTAATTGCGCAATCCATCTCACGTAGCAAAAGCCTCATGCTCAGAGGTCTCTGGCAAGGTGTCAGACCAATGAAGTGTTTCTTTATAAATGTCAGCCAGCTCCGGGCAGTGGGAGGTAGCCGGTGATGAGCAGAGCAGGGCAGACAAGCCTGTGGTTTGGAGTGAAACAGTCCCCTCTGTTGTTCCTTTCCAGGCCTAAGCACAGACCTGGGGTGGAAATTTATGTGTATTTTTCCAGGGACAGGCTTTTTGCTGCCCCAGGATGATATCTTCTGAGTCTGCTCTGGGCCTTTGTGGGTGCAGAAAAGCAAGATTTAACCTTCCATCCTCTCGGAGTTTCCCAGGCCAGAGCTTTGAGTCTGATAGTTGCTCAAGTAGTTATTCAAGAGGTGTGTGGATGGGAAGAAAGTCCCAAAACAGCATGAAGATGCTTGCAGACCTACTGTTTGTGTTGCCAAAAGGCTTTATAACAGTACAGCTGTCAGTCGCTTAGCTGGGAAACTAATTCATCTTTGGAGATTTTGAAGTGGGGGGTCTGAGCTGTGCTTCTGAAAATGGGCATTTTTCAGTTCTCCTGCTGAGACCTTTCTAGCACAGCACAGTCTCTTGAAGTCAAATTGGAGCGAATCTACTCATTGAAGTGTACAATTTCCAACTGTAAAATACTGTGGGTTGTAGAAGGGTTGTACGATGACCACCATCAGCGATGAGAGAGCTGCAGTAGGTCGTATTGTTCTTCCCCAGCCTCTGTCAGGGGAGGTGGGTATGTGGGTTTTGAGTCTAAAGGACTTTGGGACCTTTGAACTATTCAAGCAGTGAGTGCAAAGCTGGAAATATCTCTGTACAGGGATGCTGTTCCCTCTTGCCTTTGTGCTGTTCTGCCCGACACGCTGCATCTGAAAAATGCTGGCAACTTCAAACTAGAGAAGTGCATTTCACACTGAGGTTTTAATGTGAGTTATGGATGAGAAGGCAAAAGCTGGACCCTGAACCATCAGCATCTAAGGCAGGCTAACAAAGATCTCCTAAAAGTAGTGCTGGTACTAAGTACTTCTTTGCTAGCAAAGTAGGTATCATAAAGGGGCTCAAACTCTGCCTTAGTGTGGTGAGACATTTACAATTTGGGGGGATAAGAAAGTGCAGAGATTTTTTTTTGTCAATGTTTTTTCATTATTATTTTCTACATGCTTTTTGTTTAAGACCCATCTTTAAAAAATAAAATAAATAAATGAAGCATTCTGCTAATACAGTGTGGCTGACCACAGAGATCTTGTGCAATCCCCAAATGCTC
>VZTO01011773.1:0-27564 GCA_013400615.1 Syrrhaptes paradoxus
GAATAAGGTCTAGCAGTGCTCCAATCAATCTGATGAAGACATTAATCTGAGCAGGGAAACACGAAAGTCACCTAACTCAAAACTGATATCTCAATTAAGCAAGTAAGCTACTCGATGCAATGCAAGGCACAGCAAATATTTAAAGAGGTACCTGGCCAGAGCTGATATGGCTTCTTTGTTTCTCTTCAAATTTTTTGTAGCTCTACTGAAAAATAATCTCAGTCCTTATCACATATATAAATCTGACAAAGTTCTTGAATGCCCTACTGAGACCCATCTGTATCACATATTCAGAACCCTGGTCCTTCACTGCCTGTGTCATTGTTAAATTAGGAGAAAGGCTCCCCAATCACTTAGACCTTTAGAAAATGTTTAAGCGTTTTTATCGCCTCCAGTTTTCTGTTTCTTCCCTTAATACCATCCAAACTGAACATTTATTTTTATCATCTGTTCAGTCTTAACATGCTGCCTCTCTTTCTGCTTTGCAAACAACCTGAGGACACAGTGACCACATCCAGTTCGGTCTTTCCCCCAGTTGCTCAAAACGAGCAAATAGCTGCAAGTTCACAAGCTGAAAGCTATGCTGAGCATTCAGAAGACAACATTCTGGAATAACTCACCATCTGGCTCCTCTTGCCCTGTACCAGCAGTGCTCGTGCGCAATGTTAGTGCAGGTTAGCTACAGCACTGTCAGCTCCCAGCTTTTCTGGTTCCAGCTTCTCCGACTCCAGCTTCTCCAGTTAGTGCTACAGAAGTCCGAGGGTATAAAAATCCACCTAATACCAGCTTGATCACTGATCCTGTCTGACTGCAGACAGTACTGGCTTCAGTGTGAGGCACAATCTGATTACCTGGAGCAATTTCTTAGACTGTCCTGAAATCGTAGTCAGGCACTTACAAGGATTTCTCCCAGGATCGAACACAACAACGACAAAGAGAAGGGAAAGACAAGAAGTATCTGAAGACCATCACAACCCTGCTTAAGCATCCTGCTCAGACAAGAAATGCAACTCTTCTCTCATCTGTTTTATCAATATGCATCTGCTAAAGGGAGATGAAAAATATGAACTCATACATTTTAGGGCTTCAGAACCAAAGCTATATAATAAACAAAGCAGGGCTTTATTAACAGGGACACCGCCGATAGATCCAGGCACCAGGAGAGTTATCCATACACAGGGCTGCATCACATTTAAAAGCTGAACCAAAACTTTCTTTTGCATGCTGCCTTAAAACCCTTCTGTGATAAAGCCCAAAGAGATGTCAGACGTTTATCGACAA
Source organism: Syrrhaptes paradoxus (assembly GCA_013400615.1). Lineage (NCBI taxonomy): Eukaryota > Metazoa > Chordata > Aves > Pterocliformes > Pteroclidae > Syrrhaptes > Syrrhaptes paradoxus. The sequence continues at coordinate 1,282 of VZTO01011773.1, forward strand.
TTAATGCAGCGCTCCCACCATGTATTATTAGGTACAAGACCAGAGGAGCAAGGCCAAGTGCTGTTAATCTCCTAGCGAGTGCAGTAGTGTCTCAGACACGGACTGCCTGAAAATATCTGGTGATATTGCTACTATTTTTTAAAAGGTGTAAGTCTTGAGTTTTCACTGAAACTGATACACTGATGTGATACACTGATTAACCCACTGAAATAAGTGTCATGGAAAAAAACCCGAGACAGTTAGCCTACTTTTTAATCCCATTTCCCCACATAAGGAGTGATGGATAAAAAAGGATGACCCTCCTTTGCCTTACCTCATGTTTTACTTCAGTAGTGTCAAATCTGATCATTCATGCTTGGCTAGAAACCTTTCCAAACAAGTGGGAATATCTATCAGCTTTTACCCAAGGAAAACGAAGTGCCAAATATTCAATCATAGGTTTCATTCCAAATGCCCTGCGTGTTTGTTTTAAGGAAGCCTTAAAAAGAGCAAATAAAAGAGGTTTGAAATCCTCTGAGCAAAGCTGACTTCTTTCTCCAAAGGTCATCTTCAAGTTATTTCAGAGCCACGGAAATAGCTGGGCGGGGAGGATAAGCAGACTCGAAAGCTTTTGTCACTTTTTGTGGACCCAGCCAATCATTTCCCGGGGAGGAAGATACGATAAAAAGTTCTTTCTTGCAGAAGTAACTCCAGCACAAGGACTGCACAGAAAGGGGAGCTTGCCTCTCCAGGAGGACTCCACTAGAAGTGATCAGGGTGGTCACAAGAGCCTTCTTCCTCAGGGCAAATCTTAACCCCTGTTTTCAGGGCTAGAGCTGAAGCCAGTATATCAAAACCACAGGGTGTGATCCTTAATCAAGACAGACCCTTGATATTCCTTCTCAGTTTATGGTCTGATCTCACTGAGAATATGCACTGAAATTTTTAGTAATGCATTTAGCAAACATTAACTATGACTGACATGCATATTCAGAGCAAATTTTGCTTAGGATCCAAACTGAAATTCCTAATCACGTTAGCTATACATATTATTTAGCAGATGTGGCAACCTGACTATAGATTAAATTTTGTGTAAACCTTGAGAAAGATCCAGGAACGCAGCACGAGCTCTGCCTAAGCAAAAACTCCGGGATTTGGGGCTCCTGCGCATATCTCTGCCAGAGCAACACCACCGTCATTTCAGTGCCAGCTCCCTATACTCCAATTCTGTCACTAAAACGAACCGCCACCCCAAAAAAAAAAAGCAAGCAAGCAAACAAAAAACTCTTCCCCGGCAGTCCCGCCGCGACCAGCCGCTGCGCCCCCGCCACAGCCCCGAGCGCCACCGACCGACCCCCGCCACCGCCGCCGGACTCGTTACCTTCGGCTGCCGCTCGCGGGGTGCGGGGGACGGGCCGGGGTGTCCGGGCAGGTCGCGGGGAGCGGCGCCCAAGCGGCGTCCACCGCGCAGCCCCACGGCTCCCGCCCGCCCGCGGCAGCACCGCCGGGGCCGGGGGCAGGCGGGACCCCCAGCGGGAGGGACGGGGTGGGGCCGCCCTGCGTGTCGCTGCGCCCCTCGCTCCGCGCACGGCTCGGGGGGAGGCGGGGGGAGAGCCGGCAAGTTAGCGGCCGGTGTCGCCTGCCACCCAGAGGCCCCGCCCACAGCCCCTCGCCCACCGAGTGACCCTGGCCCACCCACGCCCCCGCATCTGTCAGCCCCCCTCTCACCTCAGGCGCTGCCTCCTCCCTGCCGGGGCCGTCTGCTCCCCGTTCGCTCCGCACCGGCGCGACCCCGCCGCCGCCGCAGCACCGAGCGCCGGCCACGGAGCGCCGCCTGCTGCCGGGGGTACGCGCCGGGGGCGGCCCCCTCCCCGGGACACAGCTCGGGCCCCGTCGCCGGTCGCTAGCCGCCAGGCTGGGAGAGCCGGGGGGCCTGAGGGGGGCAGCGCTGACACCTCCCGGAGGTGTCGCCGGAGGGACGCAACGGAGCATGGTGCTAGGCGGGGTGCGCCCGGCTGCTCAGCGGAGAGGCGGTGCCGGTGTTAATGTTGTTACTAATAACTTACACCCACCCCGGGGCAACGCGCAGCCCGGCATCCCGGGGCTTGGAGCTCCCGCCCGCGAGCAGCTGCCGTGCGCTGCCCGAAAGCTCATCCCGAGCCTCAGTTTAACGCACTTTCAGAAAGTGAACGCGCTCTCCCAGTCGGTGTCCCGGTCGCGCTGCCTGTCTCAGGGAAGTTCTCCCGTTCCTAAGCTCCCCGGAGGCTCGGTGCAGCGGTTACAGCGTGAATCCGGCAGGTCAGTGCTCTCAGCGAGCCCACGGCGCGGGTGAAATGCATCCCACGGCTGGGCAGAGCTCTTCTCCCGAGCTCCTGCCTAACTCCGCTGCTGCCCGATCCGCCACCTCCAGGCAGCCCGGCTGGGCGGCGCGTCTGGAAGCGCTGCCCGACAGCCCCGGCCACGGAGGAGCTGCTGCCCGTGGGAGATGGGGACTGTGCACTGCTCCAGGCACTCGTGGGGGGTTGCAGGCGCCAGAGCCTCCCAGGACCCCTCGGGAGCCGAAGTGGGGAGCGGCGTTCACAGACTTTCAGCTACAGACATTTCCCTGCCTGATTTCTCCCGTCTGCGATCTCCCATCTCTTTCACGTTGGGCAGACGCGAAGCCTTTGGATGCCGGTGTGTGCTCGGGCTCTGCCCGCACGAACACGGCCGCGGGATGCCGCTCCACCACGCCAACAACAAGCCTCCCGCTTGTAACTTGGATGGTTTTAGTAACGAGGAGATCTTGCTGCATTCTCCTGCCCGCTACTACAAGTTGCAGCTTATTTGCAAGGACTGAAATACATTTCCTGAAGTGCCTCCTTTATCTCTTGCCTCTTTCTTCAAAATGTCTCTGTGGCTAGTATCTGGCCCCAGATTTTTTTTCAGTCTTTGCATCTTTTAATTAATTTACCAAGTATTCTGGCATTCATTCCAATTTCTGTTAGTATTTCCTCTCCCACCTTGGGAAACTTCTGGCTAGTTCTGGCCTCTGTCATGATTTTTGCCTCTTAATACTGGAGCAAAGATTACGCATGTATTAATCAGTGTCTTTTTTCACTTAGTGGATCAGCTGCAAGAATATCTTAGGTCAAACTTGATAAAAACTGCCAAACCCAGGCAGTCCCTTGCCTCTGTAAGGAGCCAACTTGCATGTCTCAGAAAACACAGCAAACCTTACCTGCAGCAACCAGTTGTGAGGATGCCCACTTACAGAAGCCTGGCAAAAGAAGCCAGTGGGTTGCACATCCGCTGCAGGATATTCTCTATCCCCCTGTTGCTGTTGTTTTGTTGATACTATCTGGAGATATTAGGAAGGTTCTCTTTGCACATATGTACCCGTTTCATGCTTTTATTGCTTACCTTCACTACAAAATCTATCAAGTTGCAAGGGAACATTTCATTGCTCTTGAACTATTTGATATTCAAGGTAACATTGAAGATGTAATTGTCAGCTTAAATATATTGCCTTCTAATTTAATTTCATATTCTGTTGTTCTTGCATTATGAAAAAAACAAACAGGACCACCCATTCAACCTTACTCGTGTCCTTCCCAGCTCTGCTGTGGCACTGCTTCTTGCATGCTCTCTGTGAATCACTCCCCTCAACATCCATGGAAGTGAGACAGGCATCTCAATACCTGACCTTCCTTTTACCAGTACTAAAGAACTATTTGAAACCACTTGCCTTTCTCATACAGCAAGATCTTTTTATTTTGTTCACTGCTTGACAGCACACATAGTCTAGGACATATTTCCACTGGCATGAGATTTTCATGCACTTACTTTACCGTGTCTGTTCTGTTTATTTACCTATTTAGCTTCACCTGTGGACAGCTTGCATTTCCTCAAAATGTTCTGTGTTAAAATACACCGAGCTATACCTTTATTATTTCTTCTTCACCCTCTAATTTCTAACCAGTAATTTGACAAGGCTATGGACATTAGGAGTCCACTTCTGCTCACAGACTGACGTGGTGCTGTTATCTGCAGAGGTTACCTTTTGCCTTGCATGAAGTCAAGCCCTGCTGTGTGTGGTTAGTTGCATGTCCCCAGAAGTGAACAGTGAACATGACTGCACAGGCGTAATTCCACTTTTGAATCCGTCCAAAGTATTAAACAATATTTTTTCCCCTCAAATTCCACTGAGTTGCAAATTCTTTACTAGATGCAATAATTCTAACACTGAAGAGTGACAGTGAAGACCAATAGCAGAATGCCATTTATGGGCTCTGTACTGCTTACCCTCCAAAATAATGCAATTCCACTTCTTCAAACAGATGGAGAAAAGCTTGCATGGAGCAGTTGACTGGTTTGGGCAGGATCGTATTTGTACGTTCTTGGCAGAACTGATCTTGAAAGCCCCGTCTCTGGCTCCAGCCTTCTCCACACAGTGACGTTGCTTTTGTGCTGCTTTTTGCTCATCTTCCTTGTTGGCCACCTCATGTGTGCCATCCCCCACCTCATGTGTGCCATCCCCCACCTCATGCAGCACCCACAGCTGCAGCAGTGAGGCTATGGGCTCCTTTCCAATCCTTCTGAAGACCATGGTAGCCTGTAGAAGAGTGAGATAGCTGCCATTCCTTCTTGCTGTTGTGCCTGGCCTTGCCTGGAGGGAATGCAATTGAGCTTGGTTTACAACCAAGCCTTCCTACTGCAATTAGACGTTTCTAAGGTTTTCTGCAAGGAGCTCTCTTTACACAGGAGTGTGGGTGCAGCCTCATCAGTCTTCTAATTTAAAAATGCCAGTTTCTTGTTGGACCTGGTCCTACTCCAAATGAAATCACCACCTGGAATCCCAATTATGTCACAGGGAGTACAACGAAAGGCTTTGCAGGTGTGTTTATCCATTTCTTCCTGATCCATCCCACTAGCGTTGCCATTGCTTCTGTTCCACAGGTGGCAGTGACAGGGCAAACACAGAAGCCAGGATGCACCTCAGTTTAACTTAGTCAAATAGTTTAAAATTTCTTAAATATGTGTAATTTTTTTTTTAAAGTAATACACTTAGAAGCACTTACACTTTATATGCTTGCAGTGCTCACTGAGAGGTACTTTCATAAAGCAAAAAAAAAAAAAACCAACAAAGCAGCTTCAAGTGTAATACTCACAGGTTTTCTATCTGAAGGCTGAGAAAAGCTGGACTGTTATCCTAGAGCTGTGAAGAGGAAAAGGGAGACTTACAGTAGGATGACTCTTAGCATTGCTTTCTTGTTGATGTCTTTGGGTTATTTTATCATCTCAGTTGTTATTACTGCCATGACAAATTTGGTTTATGATTTGTAGTATCTAATCCAGAAAGGATTTTACATGTCAACAAGATGTTTCAGCTGAGTGTTGAAAAGTGTTGAAAATATTCAACTTCTAGGGACTCTTTTGGGATAGGTAGTATTAGTTGTTTAGCTGCAAACTGGGTTATAAAAAAATAGTCTCCATCTGTCTGGAAGGGACCGAGTGGAGAATTGGAAGCCTTTGCAGAGGACGTGCCTGGTAACCCTGCATCAAGCAGGAGCTGAGGTTCATGTGCTATTCCCACATAAAAAGAGGAATCACAAGAAGGGAAGGAAGGTGAGAGCGACCATGAATTTTGAGCACCTGGGGTGTGTGTGGACTGTGGAGATGGGTATAGAAACCTGCTCCTCAGACTCAGTGGCAGGGACAAAAGGAAGCCCCTGGAAGCCTGACTCCCACTCTCACAGCACAGAAATCCCAGAGCTGGGTGAGTGAATGTGTCTGTGAAGGCTGCGTAAAAAAACTATTATTGTAATATTTTTGATCGCTTGCTACCAAGTATTGCTGAGTGTGCTTTTGAAGGGAGAGAGAGGCAGATAGCAAAATTTTGGTACTGTCATGAAGATAATTATTTTCATAGCTGTAGGGAAGGAAAAGGATGGGTGACAAACCAGAAAGGGAAATGAAGCATTGCCTGCTTCAGGTACGAGTGATTTTTCAAACAGGAAAATAATTAAGCTGAACTTCTATTTGTGTGACTGCAACTGATTCCATGCAGGGCAGCTGATGCAAACAAAGTTCTCAGAGCTAAGAAACTATGCTGCAGATGGCAATGCAGGGGGGAAGGATGGTATAATTGTATCAATGACAGCAGTGGAGAAAATACAGTAGTTTTCCCACCAACTTATTTGCGAGTAAAGTGGTCGTGTGCATGTGCAAAACATTAATGATCTGTTTTAACACTGGCCATGTGTATATATTACAGAAATATAATTTTTTCCTGTGTATTTATTTTCTTTTGTATAAGAAGAAGAGTTTTCGAATTTTCTGCAAAATGTGTATAGAAATTATATTACCTGCTGCAAGCAGAATGTACTTTTTATATTGAAGCCAATTTTTCAAATTATTTCAGGGAAGATTACCCAGACTGGAAAATCATAAGAGTTAAATAAACAAAGGAAATTAAGAACGTCACTGAAGCCATCGTAGAGCTACTGTGGTGATGGCTTATAAACACTCTATATCCTTTTTGTGTGGAAATAATATTGCTGTGAGTTACAGCTCTGTTATTTCCTCTTTTATTAGCCATCAAGCTGTGTTACTGCAGCTTTGCTGAGAGTCCCAGCAATGAGTTCAGGGCTCTGTAATCTCTTGTATCCAGTTGCAAGAGCACAGTCCTAACAACCAGCATGCGAGCCACCTTCCAGTTAAAGCTAAACTCAATTTTAAGGTCGTATATGCAAATCTGCCCTGGAACAGAAACCTCATTAGGCTTGTTATGTACACAGGTGTTTATTTTCTTCTCGTTGTGTTTCTCTCCAGAGTCATGGGGGTGGTGGAGAGGAGGGAAACTGCCAAGCAAGAAGCTGTTAGCTACTTGGCTCTTCAATTTGAAAATGAGACCCAGGTATACATATTAACAGCATTTATCAAAACAGGAACCTTAGGAGAACAATGTGTATAGTTAGATTTCAGCTGCTTTTTTCCAGAGCAGATGCAAACTTACACTGTAACTTGTCCCTGTGCAGAGATGTAACCGAGCTGCCAAGGCCGGGTGGCTGGCAGCGTACCTCCCACCCAGGCAGCAATGCTCTCCTGACTGCAGACCACACCACGCCTTCAGAAATTGCTTATCTACAAAGGGCTTGGATGTAAAAATCAACATATGTCCGCCTCCGTGTTGGTCTAACAAATCCCAGCAGCCGTGCTCAGGCTGAAAAGATATTTTTCTAGTGTTGGGATTTGCCCACTCAAAATACCAAGGCAGAAAGCCTTCTGTGAATGTGGAGAAATGCAGAGTGTAAACGGCAAGCAATTTGGAAATTAGGTTTCGTTTCTCAAATCAAACAGAAGCACCTAAGGCTCCAGGATGAACCCATACTCACTAAATAAAGACATGCTCAGGCAGCCAAACAAATGGAAAAAGAATCCAACAGCGTAAAGCTTGATCCTGTCCTGCCTTGGGCAACATTTCAATCTCGGGGGTTAATGCTTCTTAAATACAATTCATTGTGTACCTTCAACATCGCATCTAGAAGTATTCTATTTGCTGCATTGCAGGCTTTGCAGTCTGAAGGGTTCTCCTAAGCCATTCGGCTGAAAATCAAGGACAATGAGAGAAGAATAATATCTCTGTGGGGCTTATCTACATGGTGGTTCTCAGAGAAAAAATTAATCCAAATTGACTAGTTTCAGATTTTTAAAATGGATCATTGAACCAAACTAAGCTCCTGTGTTGACTCTTTTATTCGGAATGAAGGTTTTCTTAGTAAACTGTAGCTCATTTTGAAAAAAAAAGAAATTAATTGCATCCCCTTTAATGCTGAGTGTCAATACACAGAAATTGAAAACAGTTTAACAAAACTGCTCTGAAAGTTGATTCAGATTAATATTTAACCATTCCGCATTCCTGTTGGCTGGAGGCTTATGAGCATTGGAAACTTAATGTGCTGTAAAGTATCTTTTCAATTCTCATTGAAGGAGAATACACTGTTTTCAGGGAAGAGTAAACGGCCACGATGAGTGTTCTACAGGTTAGCATGCAGCAAGCCGACAGTCTCACGCTCTGGCCTCACAGTACCTTCCTCTATAGACACGCATGCAGACAGGTAGAACTGATGGGTTGTTCAGCTGGCTTTGCACACATCCTAGCACTTTGGGTACAAAAGGGATGAGAGCCCAGTGAATGGTGGCTGTGTCTGTGATAGGAGGGCCCACCCTTTGCACCCCGTGTGCAGGAATTTTTCCTACAGTGGAGCTGTTGTGTGCTCCCAGGGACTCAGTGCCCTGCATCAAAGCTGACCTCTAGGTGAACCTCACAACCTAACAACAATACAGCTAATGTGTATAACCAAAGATAACCAGATACCTTTACTTCTTCCTAACATTTTTTCAGGTTCTGGCCAAACACAAGAAAAAGTTAACAAGGAAAAAAAAAGCTACAGCACATGGGTTTTTTTGCAGTTTAAGATAGAAAGTTGTTTATTTAACTGTATAAAAGCGGGGACCATTTGCAGGGAATTTGGAAGCCTCCTCTATACAGTGGACGCATTGTAAAGAGATTTCCCAATTGCCGGGAAGGGTTCTCTCCAAATCCTCGCTGTAACCGGGCTCCCCAGCAACTGCGGATCTGGATGATGGTAACGTATTATCAGGGCAACTGGTGATGGATCTTAATCACTGTTGCTGACTCTGTGTAGTAACAATTAGGTACATTACCTTGCTTTCTGCTTGCTATCGTAGTTTGCTTATTATTTTACTGCTTTACCTTATCTTGCTTTAATTCATTTTTACTGTATTATTTCCCTCATTATTTTATCACTTTAAACATAAGTAAAAATAAGCTGAATTCTTTAATTTGGTGGCTGTGTCCTTTGTGCTCACCCTGTTGATTGGTAAAACAGTAGCCGAAGCATATCTTTCAGTCCACTCCTGCAGAAGGACCCTGGGCTGGGCAGTGTGGACTCAAGCACAGCATGGTCCTAATCTGCACTTCAGTGCCAGGGCAGACATACCCAAGCAGAGCATGGCTCCCACAGCAGGGCTGGTCTGATGCCAGCCTGGGTGCACTGTGATGGCTGGGGGACTCCCAGAGTTAGCGGAGAGGTTGGTATTTTCCATTTGATGGAAAAAAGGATGCAGAGAAGCACTCTTCATCTTGACGCCTGTGGCACCATTCAGACTGTCGCAGCACTTGATGCAGAAGTAAGAGAGGCTTTGTTCCGAACGCGCACAGCACTCTGTTACGAAAACCACATTATAGAGACTGCATTGAGACCTGGCCCTGAAGCTTTTCTTCCCCCAGCCTGTTTGCCAGGAGAAACAATAAATTAAATAGAATCGGAAACACCAGGCTCCTATGTGTAACGAGTGGACAGTCCACAGAATTCCCTCAGCAAAAGTCAGTGGGCTTAATGAATTTGACTGGGTCTTTTTAAAGACTTTATACTATTAATAATATTTTCAGCTTCTTTGTGCAAGAGGAAGCCACTGTAGAGCTTTTGAAAGAAATTGCAGGGTTTGGGAAGGGATGTGCTATTCTTGACTTGAGCATTGCATTTGTTGGCAATGTACATTGCTGTGAGCATCATCTTCTGGCCTTGCGTCCACTAAACAGAAAGAAATCAGGGAAATTATTTGCTCGTGTTGCAATTAATGTCATGTTGCTGGTACGCCTGGCATCTCTTTCATCAGAAAACAACAGACCTACCCTTCCAGCAGCTTGCAACATAAATTAGAGAAAACTGTGAGGTTTGGCAAGTGTGCTTTTGCTCTGCTCATGGCAGTTAAGACTGAGAGGAAAACAGATGGGTCCCAAGCAGCTGTACACAGACCTCAAATATCCACCTGAAGGCACAGTCACCTTTTGGCCTTTGAACAACCAGAGGGCTGTTCATAAATTATTCCCATGGATAATAGCCTATTCCTACGCATGACGATAGCACATGAGAGAGATGGGAAAGGCTGCTGAAATGGAAAGCCAGGGCAGCAAAATGCACATTGTGTTATCTGTGAACCTCGTCAGTTATGGATTTTTTTTTTTTATAAAAGGAGAGTTAGAATTTGCAGATGATGGTGCAGATGCTGACATCCAGAGGAGGGTGGTTTGGAGGAGAGGGAGGGAATGTGGTGACTCTGTTAACTCCAGTATGGCTCACATTAGCAGTGTGTCTTTAAAAACAAAATAGGATGCTGCTAAGACTTGTAAAGGAAGGTCTGATGTATGTTACGTTAGTTGTTAAGTTGAATGATGTTTAATTTTTTTTTCTTTTTTGCAAATGCCAGTGGCTGAGCTATAGCACGAAGCAGAACAAAGCCACTGCAGGGAAGAACATGAGAAATTTCAGTGATAGTACCTACAGAAGTATTTAAGCACATTTGTGTGATAACTGGGGCTTTTCTCCCAGTGTTTAGTCTTGGTGAAAACAAGATGGATGTCCTGTCTGCACTGCTCATCACATTTACTGCTTAATAGCAATGGGGCTGCTGAAAACAAACAAACAAAAGATTGTCAGGAACATCAAGCAATTGCATTACCACGGAATGAATGCCCAGAGTCACCAGCGGTATTTTTGGAAAAAAATAAAAAAAAAGATTTTCAGAATTTGCAGGACTGAGGTGATTGCTCAGAAGTACTGCTGGGGGCTGCATCAGCAGGAGATGTCACAAAAGAAGCATTTGCCTCCGGTTCCTTCTCCCTCACTGTGATGAAGGAACCTTCTGCACTTCACGGTGGGGACAGCCGCAGAGCAGAAGGATGGACAAGCACAGAGAGAGAGGAAGGCCACTTGTCAAGGAGCAGCAGCTATCCTGGGTGCCTTTGGCTTGTTTTGTGGAGCGCAGGCAGTTTCAGAGGAAGGGAGAAAGTAGATGCTAGGCTCCTCGGGAGCTGGCAGGCTGCTCCTCCTCCACCAGTAATGAAGCCAAGCTGGAACATGAGGCTGCTGCTTTGTGAAATGCTTCTTGTCAAATGGTGGTCATGGCAGAGAGGAGCCTGCTGGGGAGTGCAAAATTAATTCATTTCTACAAGTTCCAACCTGACTGACAGCACTCACAGCAGCCCAGTCTTCGTGCCCATGCTTTGTGCTGAGTGATTCTTGAGCTGAATCATAGAATCACAGGATGGTTTGGGTTGGAAAGGACCTTAAAGATCATTAAGTTCCGACCCCCCTGCCATGGGCAGGGACACCTCCCACTAGCCCAGGTTGCCCAAAGCCTCATCCAGCCTGGCCTTGAACCCCTCCAGGGATGGGGCATCCACAGCTTCTCTGGGAAACCTGGGCCCAGAATTTCTTCCTAATGTCTAGTGTAAATCTCCCCTCTTTTAGCTTATACCCATTACCCCTTGTCCTCTCACTACACTCCCCAACACAGAGTGCCTCCCCATCTCTCCTGTAGCCCCCTTCAGGTACTGGAAGGCTGCTATTAAGTCTCCTTGGAGCCTTCTCTTCTCCAGGCTGGACAACCCCAACTCTCTCAGCCTGTCCTCATAGGGGAGGTGCTCTAGCCTCTGACCAATTTCATGGCCTCCTCTGGACTCTCTCCAACAGGTCCAGGTCTTTTTTATGTTGGGGGCCCCACATCTGAACACAGCACTGCAGGAGGGGTCTCACTAGAGCAGAGTAGAGGGGGAGAATCCCCTCACTTGACCTGCTCTAATGCTTCTCTTGATGCCCCCAGGACACGGTTGGTTTCTGGGCTGCCAGCGCACACTGCTGGCTCATGTTCAGCTTCTCATCCACCAATACCCCCAAGTCCTTCTCCTCAGAGCTGCTCTCTATCCATTCTCTTCCCAGCCTGTATTTGTGCTTGGGATTGCCTCGACCCACGTGCAGGACCTTGCATTTGAATCACTGCAGGCAAAAGATTTCACTAATTTTCCATCGCCCTCTTTCAGAAACATTGGAGATTTGGTTTTATTAATTTGAACAGAACCCAACAATCTTTTTCACATTGTTTTCTGAGCCTTTTTCTTTTTTTTTTAGAAAGATGCATCCCATAAACCTTTTTGTTTGATGGTGCACTTTGAGAAGACATTTTTGCTGAACTGTTCACAAAGATTTTGCCAGGTTGTGTTTTTGTTGGGTTTTTTGTTTTGTTTTGTTTTGTTTTGTTTTTTAATGGGGACGTGGCAGCTCATTTAGAGCCGAAGGGCATGCCTGAAGCATTGCAATGAGTTCCAGCTGAGACAAACACAGTGTGAAAACGGAGTTTGCTTGGCTGAAGAAGGTCATGCTATAGCAGGACATCTCTCCGTCTCCTAGCTATCTGTCTTCAGTACAACCAAGGTGACAGATTGTCACCAACAACCTTTGCACTTTTCCTTTTAATTAACGGCTCTTTGAGTGAATCAGCAGATATATAGGACTCATCTTTATTATGAGTAATTTGCTATTAAATCCTATTTCACTATTTTAGTTCAATAGTGCTATTGCTTCCTTACAGTTCACATTACAAAACACCCTTTCACAGCCCAAACAGAAATTAAAATTGATCTTAAAACCCAGTATATTGCCAAAAGCTACAGGAAAACTGACCATGAGTAACTTCAGAAGCTAGAAATGTTATTCTAAAAAATCTGTCTTCTAATGACCGGTTCCCTGCCCCTAGGAGAGTCCAGAGGAGGATGTCCTTGTTTACAAAGATGCTGACTGGGAAGTCTAAGCAGGCTTCGCTCCCACATTACACATGAGACTGGACGGTTAGATTGCTCAGGTCAAAGACCTAGAGACAATCAATGCCTAGCTGTTAGGCTCCATTGGGGTGGCAGTCCTGTCCCTGGTGATTTTGAGGTTAATCTTGTCCCAATGAAGAATGACAAGCCATCTAAAGTACGGAAAACTTTTTCTCTGTTGCTAGGGAAGTTAGTACAGAGGGGCAGGGACAGTGTTTTTCTTTCTTCTGCCATCCTCCAAATATTTGTAATTTCTGTGCCTGCTCCCTGGGTGCAGTCTCGTTAGCTTTTTTTTGCAAAAAAGTATTAATCTAACACTTTCTGGGTAACAGTAACATTTCAAAAACCCTGAACAATAATTCTGTTGTTTTCTCAAGGCAGTCCTTGTCAGACACCCTAATTCATGGGGCTTCTAAGCTGTAAGCAAAGCAGGTTGTAGATTGATTAGGTCCATCTTCTTTTTTCCTCCCCAGTTTCCTTTTTTTTGCAGGCTATTTTAAAAATAGCAGCTACATTTTAAGCTCTTGGTACCCACTAACTTTGAAGCTGAAATACTGAGAAAACAAGGAATTTAAGTTTTACTAGGAGAAAAAGCAGCACCGGAAAAAAAAAAAAGGACCTTCTGCTCATCCTGTGCCCCAGAGAGTCCTGGAGCCGCAGGGGAGGTGGGGGTGCTCAGGAAGGTACTACAAAGACCTGAGGTTCGGACCTTGCTGCTTAAAAGGGCTGGAAGCAGCTACAGTGGCTGGTCTTCAGCTGGCCATCGGGCGACAACACAGTTTCCTTCCAGGGCTACAATTTCTCCTCTTACCTGCCTGCCCCAGGCTTATTCCAAGAAGAGTCACAGTTGATCATAATTTCTATGCAAGAGAAATATGTTTTTTTTTAATTTGTGCTATTACTTAAGATGCTATTCCTCATTTAATTTTCTATTGTTGAGAAAGATACCATGCTCTGCTGTAACCTCATTGAACTCAACTGGTTTTTCTGAGCTTACAAGGAACCACACCAAACTGTGCGTGCTTCTCACTGTGCTGCTCCCCTTGCTGCTAAAACCTTCCTATTCCTCTGCCTCTGCATAACTTCCAAACACCAAATGAATCAGTTCCTCATGTCCAGCTCCCCCCTGCCCGGTTAATTTACAGGTCATTCTGCCTGGGAGACTATTGTGGGGAAAAGAAGACCTCCCACAGCTGGGGCTGGGGGTCCCAGTTGTCTGACTGGGAATTCGTGCCGCCACCAGTGTGCCAGCTGTTAATCTGCTCCCTGACCCGAAGCTCTAGAGACAAACCACCTTGGAAAATCACAAGAACATCAGGTACCAGAGCCCCATCATGGGACAGGTTTCACTCTTGCACTCCTACAGCATCTAGCAACTAGATTGTCAATGGGAAAAAGGAGACATTCAGCTGGGATATCAATTGAAAAAATGCAGCATAATAAAGCTCAAGAGTGTTATATATATTCTGCAGATATAAGCAACATCCATCCAAATACTTCTTTCATCCTACTACTTAATTCAATTTGTAATAATATAGCAATTGCCCAGGAGCGTGAACATGTTCATATGCAGGAAGCAAATTAATACAGTAAATTACTGACAAAACCAGACAAACCAAATGTTTTTTTTTCCCCCCAGAATAACATCCTCTCAACCTTTATCTAACAAAAGATACCTGTGTGAAACGCTTATACTAAAGGTGCCCTCCCTTCACTGCACTATTCATGATACAAACCCCTGCAAGGTTATTACAGCATGCAAGAAAATAGTTTTTATCTGCAAATATTTTATCATAGCTTTCTTGCATATGAATTATGGGTCGTTAGAAATACCTGCACATGTACATGGCCACCGTAAAAGGGACAGTGGAAGCTTGTGCCTAATGAGGCTGCCATGGGAAATGCACAGAGAGTAAGGGGAGTCTGTCTGACAAGTTTACAGAAACAGGGACTGCAAGAAGATACTTCTCCATCACTTCTCAGGCTAGGCTGTGCAGATGGCACTGGCTCCAAACTGTTCCACTTTCCGTTAGAAAGTGTTTAATATGCAAGTTCAACCTATTCTATTCTGGGCTGAACATATTCACGAACCTGGATCAAATTAGTCTCAGGGAAAATGTTAAAACAACAACACTTGCAGCTTAACTTTTTACCACAGACTCTGGAAGTTATCTTCAGAGCTGTTCCTTGCAGGAAGAGTTTCAGTAAGGGTTGAGTTAAGGGTTAAAGCTGATGGATTTCATGCCAGGGTTTAGACACCTAAACATACAGATGTCTTATTTTCTTCATCAAAAGTGATTTGTTTGTGGCAACAGAAGATGTTTGTGCTCTAATAGGCACTGAGCCGAACTCCAGCATAGCCTCAACTAGATTCAATCCATTGGGTTATCCATAAAAATCACCAAAACAAATGCCATTAAGTGGCCACTTGGCTTGATCCCTCAGCATAATGTATCAGGATGCCAGTGAGAGGTAGGGGCACCAGTGGCTGGGAGAGTGCAAGAGAAGAGGAGGAAAAATGGTATTGGCACATTCAAAGGTGCAGAATTAAAGAAAGGAGTTAAGTATGTGCCAAGCTTTCAGTGGAGTAAGGGAGAATGGGTTCTTTCATCTCTGACAGTTCCAAACTTGACCATAAAATAGCATTCTTCTGCAAAAGATTAAATACCAAGATTTTAGTTGAGTAGAAAACTACAGTTTCAGACAGAAAAATGTATGGTCTGGAAGAGTTAATCAAAAGAAAGAACAAAATGTCTGAGGAGCTGGGTACTACAGAAAATCCTGGATTGCCAAAAATCAGGAAAATGTTTTCTTTCTAAAACGGAAGGCATCATCTTCCACATGGAACCTAAACCACTTGCGGTTTCATTATGCATCACACGTTACTCACATTACTGATCCATGGTGGAGAGGACAAAGGGTGGCCCAGGTAAAGTTTGAAGAAGAGCCATCACAGACCCTTAAACAGTGGTGAACTGGGAAAAAAAAAAAAAAAAGAAAAACAACACATCTGCAATTAAATTGTAACTCAACTATAACCACATTTGCACAAAGTAAAATGAACTCTGGCTCAGTTTCTCAGATAAAATTAGATAGTTCTGCTTAAAAAAAAAAAAGTAGGAGAAAAATTTATCATTTTGCAAATGCATTTTTCTACATTATGCTTTTAACTACCAGCTCTTAAATTGTGCCTGAAGAGGCCTGGGAAAACACATTCACACCTCTCCATAAGCAAGGTGTTTGAACACGGTTGGCTTGGGGAGGAGGGAAAGATTTCCAGCCTCAGTAGAGACAGAGCCTGAGAGCTGTTGGCATAAACACAAAGCCAGAGTAGTGATTCAAGAAAATGGAAACAAAATGCCTTTAGAGCAGAATTCACCAGAAAGACATCAAACAGCAAAGAGGTTAATACTTTGGTCCCTGGTCGTTGCAGACCTCTTCTGTGAACGACGAAGGTGTTCTGCAATGGGAATCTGAAACCTGCTGAAAGCCAGTTTGCCTGCCTGTTCCGGAAACCCTCCCGCACCCCCCGGGTCAGTTCTCACCATTGGAATTACCGGACTGGCAGGGCAGCTGGCACAGCAAAGTGACCGCTAACTGTCAAAGCTTCTCACTGCTGGTCCTGGAGAGTGAACGGAGGAGCTCTGGGAGGCGGCAGCTGCTGACAGTGTGCCTCCGAGCAGCTCACACCATCCTTTGGGGGAACCATGGACCCACTGGCAATTTCTGTGTGTAAGGGGATGCAGTGCAATGCAAAGTTACCAACAGCGTTTAAAAAGTCGTGCTTTTTGTTATTGTTCCTTTCCTTTCCCTGCCTCCAGGTCAGCACTGCATTTTAAAGCACGAGCTGAGGTCCTATGTGTGTTTTTTTTGACGTGGCATTTGCAGACCCTGGCAGCCCGCAATGTCAGAAAATGCCACCCAAGCAAGTATTAGCTGCAC
Organism: Syrrhaptes paradoxus; assembly: GCA_013400615.1. Classification (NCBI taxonomy): domain Eukaryota; kingdom Metazoa; phylum Chordata; class Aves; order Pterocliformes; family Pteroclidae; genus Syrrhaptes; species Syrrhaptes paradoxus. The sequence continues at coordinate 17,867 of VZTO01011773.1, forward strand.
CCTGCATCCGGAGGAGGATTTCACATTTGAACGAGAAAAGATGAGGCTGCTGCATGCAACCAGAGAGCTACTGCAACAGAGGGAAGCAGAGAACTGTCACCTGCTGACGATGAGATGAAGCACGCCAGCCCCTGGAGTTTCGGTGAACGCATTTCCATCTCTTTTCTTTCTTCTAGCTTGACTATTTTATTATTTTCAAAAAGGAGAGTAAGTGAGCAATAAAAAACTGTGTGCAAAGGAGAATGCTTGCGTTCTGCAGGCAGCCTCTAGATGGGTGAGGTGGCACCAGATGGATACAGATTTCCAGTCCAAGCAGCCATTGAACTGGGTGAAGCTGGGCGTGAAGCCCAGCACAGATTTAACAGGTCTGTGTGCAGTGGGGCTGATTTTCCAGCTAGTGCTTCAACTTATAGTGTCATCTGTTTTCCTGAACAATGCTTTAGCCATCTAGAGGTCCGGTGTGCTGGGCTGAGCAGCTTTGGGCTGTTTGTTGGGCCACGGGCAGGACCCAGCACAGACAGAGGGCTCGGCGTGCCAGGCTGCCCCATGCCTGATGCTTTTGGGCTGCAAAGGGGCTCCTGCCACCAGAGCAGCGGGTGGAGATGAGGAGCTGTGGTGGGCTGGCGGAAGGCAAGAGGGAGCTGGGAGTGGAGGGCAAGGCTCATCTGGCAGCCAGAGCAGGCGAGGGCTCGGCCAGGAGCCAGAGCAGCACTAGTGCAGCGCTCTCAGGAGAGTCAAAACATGCTGAGCAAAGTATCGCCACATCAGGACAAGTCACGGTTTGCAGCAAGAAGCTCAGGCAGCCCTTAAACCAGAGTTGTTCCAGCCAGAGCAGGGGCATGGCAAGGCTGTGGGCAGCTTTGGGTACCCCGAAGGATGTCATCCTCCGCAGGTGCATGACCATAGCCCTTGTGATGGACTCAGAGCTCCGAGGCTGCAAAGAAGCAGAGCACAGACCAGATTATTTGCAGTCTCATCTGTACTGCACGCTCATGTGCTTTGGTCAAAGCGACATACAGGGAGCTGGTTTTCCCACCTCCTGGGAACAGCGCTGTTCTCTTATAGGATCACAGAATGGTTTAGGTTGGAAAGGACCTTAAGGATCATTGAATTCCAACCCCCCTGCCATGGGCAGGGACACTTCTTTATTGCAATTAAAATTTTGCTTCCGTTTTACGGTAAGGGAGATAGTCAATGAACCTCAGAAACTCTTCTTAGGAAAATGTGTTATAGGTGTAGGTGTTATAGGTGCTCGTGATTTTATAGTACATATTTTTTTCCAGCTACAATGTGGAAACAATTTTAAGGGTTCTGTGTTATAAAATAGAACCTACATAATTTTAAACCAGTTTTCAAGGCTAAGATTAAACTTTCTTTTACATTTTTGCACTAGAGCTGTATAACCATTAGATTTAAGTGTAGATTTAATTGATGGAGTAGTCTGAAGTTTTTGTTGTTTAGTCTTACCTTCCTGTGTAAAGTCTGCTTTAAACCATCTGAAATTATGGGATGTTGAATTTACTGAACAACAAAATTCAGTACACTGTCATTGGTCTCTGTACAACTGATAGAGATTAAGGAAGTGTTGGCATATGTACTGGCATATGACATCATTGTTCCTGAAGGGAATTTTTACTCATCAGCTCAACAGTTGTGATTAATTGGCTTCGCTTATTACCAGGGGGAAACGAGTAAAAAGTTCAAGTTCCACTAGCAAAATTGTGTACTATCACCTAGTAGACTCTCTTCAGCTGGGAATATTCACTGAATTGAGTGAGAAGAGGTTTGGTTATGTTGGGTTTTTTTTGTTGTTGTTTTGTTTTGTTTTGTTACTTTTTTGTCAGACCAATTAATTTAGTCCATGTAATTACAGGCTAAACTAAATATTTGTACACTGACAGCCACCCACTGCCTGTGGACCACTTGTATACTGTCAGTCATGTGCCACTATAGCACGTTGCCATTTTTTTTTCTTATTCTTGTGCATAAGATTTGAAACAGGGAAAAATACAGAGGAAGCCAATCATTTCCCAAGAAGCTATTGGAAGAACTGAATTATGCTTCAGAAAATAGGACTCTGATTTTTTCTGTAAACCCCAGGATTTTACCTTTCTTAAAGGTGATTTCCATATGCAGTCAGCACTGGGCCAGATTTTGGACTAATTTCACTGGAAACACAAATAATCATGAAAAGGTTTTGCTGGACTTCTGAAGTCAGGAAGAAGTAATTTCTAGTTTCCAGTAGTCTGGTGTAGTTTTGTCCCAGAAGAAAAACAATCTATTTTTTCCCTTTGAAAGGTAATGACCTTTCAGAGCCACAGAATTTAATTAAAATTAAAAGGAAAAAAAAAAGAGTAAATAATGCAAAATACAGAAATCTCATGTCTTTCTGAGCACCCTTTTTTGTCAGCACTAATAGAAACAGCAAAATTACAAACCAAACAGCTCTGGGAGAACAGCATACATTATACAGACTGCAGACAAAAGCAACTGAGTGGTCATCTCATCTGACCTCCTCCTATTGCTATATCTGGAGTTATTCATAAAATATTTTATGAGAGTGCCAATGAATCTTCATCTCAGAGTCATTTACTAGGCTGAGAGATGATCACATGTCTTTTAAAAATAAAATTAAACATTATAAACAAATGGTTGAAGTAACGACTTACAGGTCAGCAGGGACATCAGCAGAGACGTTTGTTAAAGAACTTGTATCTGTTCTTTTATACTTTTACTAATTACCTAAAGTAGAGCATAAAGGACATATTAATGAAAGTCCCAGGTATATTAAATTGAAGGAAATTACTAATATGAAGAAGACATGAAAAAAATAGTAAAGAACTCAACCAGATAAAAAATACAGGGAGAAAGTGAGATACCATTTGTGGTATAAAACCCAATCAAAATGAAAAGCTTTTCTAATTCACAAGGGGAAAGAACAATCTAAGACATGCACAATCAGATAAACCTGCAAAGAAATTACATGGAAAGAACCTTAGGGGACTGTCTTTGCAATGCAGGACAGCAAGGTAAAATCGCCAGAGCAACATATAATGAGGCTGGAATATATAGATAAGATCTTTTCTCAGTCACACGTGGAACCGCCTGTTCATTTCTGTAACAGATGAAGAAGATATGATAAATGGGAGAGAATTCAGATCAGTGCAGCAAACAGATTCATCAGGGTCAAAAATCTGATTTATAAGAAAGAACGAAAAAGACTTCAAAATGTATTAGATTAGTTAGATTAAAAGCCAGGTACAGCCTGGGAACAAAGGAATGGTCTTGAAATACATAAATACTGTAAATAATATAGATGAAGGGACTTAACTAGCAAATTAAAAGTGTGCATATATAAATATGTGAAAATAAGAAAAGAGGAGTTCAGACTGGATATTGACAGTCCCCTTCCTGTTAGCTTGTGCAGTGATCTTGCAGGATGTGTAACGAAACTTCACTTGGCCCACTCAAAACCTGAGAAAAAATGGTCGAGAGAAGCCAGCCAGGAGTGGGCGGATTCGGCTGCCCAGCTAGAAGTGACTGATATTCCCCTGCCCTCCCTCGGCCCCTCAGTTCTCTCCAGAGGGATGTCACAAGGCAGTACCACGTCAGCTGGCGGCAGGGACCCTGTTCAGTGCTACCCTTGTGCCCCTGCCTTCCCCAACTGCTCCTCACTCTCGCCAACACTCTTTCAGGCATGCCACCAGAAGTCAGTTTTCACCTTCCTTGATGAAGGGTTTCTTGGTCATGCGACGAGCCTGTGCTGGAAGAACGGCACTGTGTGTTTTGCAAACCCAGCTGTGCCAAAGCCAGGCTGCCCAGCAGATACCAAGGGAGTTTCTCAGCCTGGCAAATACAAGAGCATCAGTGGGCAAAGGGTGCCCTGAGCGGGCAGCAGCACTGCTGACCCTCTCTTTGGGAAGCAGTGCAGCTTTGTGTCCTGGTTCACAAAGCCGAGGAGGGCAGCAGGGGAGATTGGAATGGCAAATTTCAGGAGCAAAAAGTGACACCGTGGCTCAACAACCTGACAGTGCTGTAACCAGAGAAACAGTTGTTACATTTCTTGGCATTAATGTCCTGCTGAGCAGTTAAGCCGTATAGCACAGAAAGCAAGTTGCTGGGAGGTAGTGTCTGCTCTGTCCCTTTCTCTGATCCAAGGGGATATTTCCCCCAATTTCCCTCAAACTCAGTTTTCTCTTCAGGCTGGCGTTTCAGCACCAGCCCTGCGATAAAGGAATTTTTGCTTATTAACACAGACAACCCTATTTCACGTACAATGTGCCCCAACACACAGTTCCTGTTTCCTTAAAACAACTTTTCTGTAGCTATTGGTGAGGATATCATGTTATTCATTAAACCTGTTATTAGCATGCTGCTGGCTTTCATTGTCTAACAGCACCCACTGTGTTAATGATCATAGAGTGCAATGTTGAACACGTACGGTGGGAAATAACACACACAATATATGCAGGAGGGCAATTGATTGGACAGTTTAATCTCCTGGTTTATTCCCCTGCTGCCATTAGGAAGTCAATATCATTGAGTGAATATGCCAAGACATCATTTAGTGGGAAAGCTTGCCTTCTGTGGGATTTAAAGAAGCGATGAAAAGTAAAGAGAACGTTAAGAGTAAAACAATACTTGCATAAAACTCTTTCAGATCCAAATTAGTCACACTGTGTTTGCAGGTAGATATTAGTTACAGGCAAGCCTGAACTAGAATCCCAAACCCAAACACCCCCAAATGCTGGGGACATTTGGATATGATAGACAGATTAGCTAGGTAGGTAGAGATAAGTTTAGCTATTTGTGGAGGAGGGAAAAGAAATTTTCCTGTGCGTTACAGCCTGCGCAATCGTAATACCTGCCTGTAAAACCAGTGCGTTTCAAATGCCCAAACACGACAGAGACTGAAGAGGAATACACCAGAGAGGGATAAAGTTTTCCAGGCACTGGGAAAGGCACTTTGATGGGCACAAGCCGCCTGACCTACTGTTAGGTGCTTGCGCCCAGCTGGGGCAATGCGGCAAGTCCCCAGGTGAGGCGTGGCCTGAGTGAATGCAGCACCTGGGTGGCAGCAGGGCCACCCGGGGGGCAGCTGCTGGAGCAGGTGTGCTGTGCGGTGAGATGCCAAAAGCCACAGCCAAGACTGGGTGGGATGCTTGAAACATCAACTTCTGCAGCGAGGGAAAGAGAAGCACCGCCTCTGTAATTCACATCATCTCGTTCCAGCTCTGCCTTGGCAAATGCTCGGCATGAGTGTGGCTGAGCCACATGGACCGCACGGAAGAGGAGTTACAGTGGGGGCCCTGCATGAGCCCAGCAGTGTTGCTTCCGGAGTCCCCTTTCCTTTTCTTGGTCTTATGCTACCAGAGAAAAGCAGGAAAGATGGGAGCAAACCCCAAAAAGCAAGCGATTAAAGGTAATCACAGGGGCAGATATCCTACCAAAGCCTCAGAGCTGAAGATCCACAAAAGACCGAAGTGTTTGTGGCTGTGACATTCTCGGCGTTTGCGGAGGGCAAGGTTAAGCAAAAGCTGGCAAAGCTGACTCCTAAAAACTATCATTCAGATATTGGGAGGAAAAGTTTCCTGAATATCAATTTGCTGGACACCATTCCAGCACAACATTCCTCCAAGGAAATGGCTGATGACAATATTTTGGATTATTTCCGCTAACTCAACAACGCATTAAGAAATTTATTACAAGAAGATACTGAGAAGGAGTAGGTAAAAACTATTATGTGCCTTGTAGCAACTATGTTTTTATGAACATTTCTACAATGATCCTGGTCTTTACGTGCTAAAGGGCATGAACTCCACCTGCAATTGCACGTACACAGTTTGGTATTGACAAAACACCAGGGCAGGTGTTTTTCTGTCTTGTGGCATTTGCAGGCAGCAGTGCAGGCAAGGTGCCCTCCATTGCTGGGCGATGGGGGTGACTTCTCTCCATCCCTGCTGTCCATGATGTATTTGGAAACAGAACGACAGGTTGCTAGCAGGCCCAGAATTTGGTGGCTCTGGGGTGACTGGATGTGTGCGCATGAATATGAGAGCCAGAGAGGTGTCATGGTTTAAAAGCCACCACGCAGCCTCTTGCTAAACCCCTGGTGGGCTGAGGCAGGGCCAGGGAGGGTTCACTCACCACTTGGGGTCATGGGCAAGAAACCGACACGACTTGGGAAAACACAGGGTGGCAGAAGGAAGGGGCATGAAGCCCAGCAGGGACCCCTCCCCAGAGGTGGGATACATGGAGCATGGGTGAAGGTACCCACTTAGTTGAGGGGAGCTCCCACTCATGAGGGCTTTGCCTGTGGAAGACTTGAGCAAATGCCTGGGCTCACAGGCCTTGCCACGTCATGAGTTTTAGTGAAAGAAGTGCCTAGAGAAAACGGAAAAAAATTCAGATCAATTACGCTGTTCAAAGTCAGTCTTGAAGTTAATCTAATTACACTGAAGCAGTCTCTGCTTAATGCCTAGAAGATAGGAAATTGGGGAAATTAATTGATAATGGCAATAACCAACAATGGAAGATGCTATTCTGAAAGTGGCAGGAGGGGGGTAGGGGAGGGAAAACACTCTATTATTCATCCTTCAAGTGAAGTATATTGCTCAGCTATTAAAGGATAACGTGCCAGAGCTAACCAAACACGCTGCTGCCTCCAGGTCTCCGTGAGGAAGAAGTTGAAACCTGCTTATCATTCTTTACTGAGAAAACCTCCCAGCACAGTTATTATGGAAGTACAGCTCTTAATAACCATTACACAGCTGTCTTCTGGAACAGCTTGCCCACACAATCTCTCTGCCTCTGTCAGGCAGGCTGCTAAAAGCCTATTTTTATATTTTCAAAATTTAGGCTTCAAATCAACTTGCTACAGCAGCTCAGTTTCAGAGCCTTGATGTTTTTAACACAATTGGCAACACTGGACTTCCAGTGGACTTGCAGAAAAGACGAAGGAGCAGCAGGTGCAAACAAGAATATGCCATTGCTTTAATTAGTTGGTTTGTGTGCACGATAGCTGGCCAGCTGAACTTGGACCTCTGGAAAGTGCTGATGAAGAATTGCCTATTGACAATTTCAAGATGGGATATTCAAAATATTTTCAAACACTTGGTCCAAAATGCTGAGCAGAAATTAATCTGATTTTCCTAGACAAAGATTGTTCAGAGCCTGTATCTCAGGTAGTCTTTATAGAGGAAAATCTGACTGAAACATGAAGGATGCTCATGAATTTTTGGAGGGACCCATATTCATGCCATTACATTGAAGTCATCAGTATCTGGGGAGGATTGCATGCCTCTCACTCCAAATATCTCTACGTCTTGGTCTAGCTTCCTTGTTTCATAGGATACTTCATAGTGAGACTTCATTTTTGAGCTCTAACTCTGCTCTTCAAACAACATCATTCATATCCTCTCTGCTGGAAAACAGATGCATCCTCCAGTGCCCGATCTCACCTAGCAGAACATAAAGAATATATTTATAAGATCCTCTGTTCTGAAAAAATGCTTGGATGTAATTTGTGAGGCAGAGTCCTCGCTCGTAAACACTGGAAGAACCTGTTCCCGGCACTGCAGCCCACATGCTGCTCAGAAATAGTTTCTTTGAGCTGCATCAAAATTTCACAAAAGACTCGAGGGACTCTCATATCAGTCCAGTGGGGAAATCTCACATTGTTTACACACTTACACCCCATTACCTCAAAACCCTTATTATTATTCATAGCCCCTCACACTCCAAATTGCAGGTGAGACCCCACAAAGCCCCGCGCTTAGCTTAGGCATCACCAGCTGTACTTGTTGGTGCTGTGATTTCTCACAGTGCAGCCAACACATACTTTCAAACTTTGTTTCACAACCTGAAGGAGACCCAGAAGAAAAGTACATTTTCTGGAAGTGCAAATTGAAATTCTTGTAGCTAGCAGACTCCAGAAGCCACAGTTTTAAATGGAAAGAGGGGTGGTAACAGCGGGCTTTGAAGCAAAAGTGAGTCACAAGAGTTGTGCAGCTACATTTACAGGTACAAATGTATTAAATTATCCTGATTAGTAAAATATCTTCCAGGAAAGCCAAATAAACATCATAATGAGAGCTACAAGCACCAGACCTTCAGTGTGACCTCAGGAAACTCCGAGCAATGAAGGTTATTTTCTCCATTGTGCTCTCTGTGCTTTCACAATGGCCCAGAAGAGGAAACAGCATTACTTCTGAACTCTGAATTCTCATCCAGAGAAGTGGTCTATAACAGCTTCCAGAGAGCACTTCTCAGCCAGCATGAACCCTTTGGAGGGCTTCAGGGCAGTTTTTACTGGGAGGGAGCTGCCCCTTTGGGAGCCCCGTGGTGTCCTGCAGCCCTTTGCAGCACCAGGGGCACGCACAACAACAATGAGCAATGTCTGTGCCCCTGATACCAAGACCTGGATTCCAGCTGAGGGCACAGGGCGATGAAGTGTGCAGCTCACCTTGGAGCAAGCAGGTCCTGCTTCACCCAAACCCTGCAGAGCCCAGAGTGCCAGGGCTGTTTGCCCATCCCTGCGCTGGGATTGCTCCAGGTTAGGCTCAGCCTGGCGTAACTGCGGTGCAGCTCAATCCAGCCCTCTCCCTCACGGGCAGCGTTTTTGGTGTTTGCTCTCCGACAGCAGCAGTTGGTTCTGTGTTGCCGCTCATGTCACGGTGTGTGCTGCCTCTCGGCAAAGCACCTCGGCCAGGTGTTGCTCTTTGGACACCTTAAATGTCCAGCACACAGCTGCTCTGTCCCAGTTCCAGAGCACTCAGTTGTCTCCACGCTACCCCGCCAGCAGCAGACGCAGGAGGAGGTCATTCGGTGTGCCTGCACAGAGAGCTAGCTGGGCTAGGAGAGGGACGTGCCACAGAGGTGCGTGAAATCTATCAACTCAGAGTAAGCAAAGAGCAGCTGAAGGCTGCAGGCAGTACTGTGATGAGGGAAATGATAAAAGCTGGGGAGAAAACAGGAATTATTCATGGACTTATTCCTCAGCACGTCCACTGCAGCTTGTTAGTGCCTTAGCCTCACTGAATGGTTTTAGTTGGAAGGGACCTTAAAGGTCTTCTATTTCCAACCCCCTGCCATGGCAGGGACACCACCCACTAATGCAGGCAATTAAATTACAATGAAAGTTATGTAAGGCTGCAGCTGGAATTAACGCCTGCTGTGCAGCGGTTCGCACCCACTGGCAGGCGGGGGGCACGCAGGTGAGCCGAGGAACCCTCCAGTGATAAAGCAAACGAGGGGCCTCTGCTCAATGGGCTGTGCACGGGCTTCAGTTCAAGTTCCATAGGTGCTGGGTCGGCACAGTGTCACTGAGCTGCAGGCAGGGCTGGGCACACTCCTTCCCCTTGTAGACCGGTGACCCTCTCGTGTGCAGAAACAGTTCCCAGCCTCTGTTCACTGTGCCAGGTTTCTCCTCCTCCTGTCCTGAGAAGCATCCCAGGTTTGTAACATGCAGTGGTGAAAGGTGATGGAACAACTTATTCTCGATGCTCTCTCTAGGCATATCAGGGATAAGAAGGTCATTAGAGACAGTCAACATGGCTTCACCAAGGAGAAGTCATGCTTAACCAACCTGATAGCCTTTTATGAGGACATTTCCAGGTGGATAGATGATGGTAAAGCAGTAGATGTGGTCTATCTCGATTTCAGAAAAGCATTTGACACCGTCTCCCACAGTATCCTTG
>VZTO01011773.1:27656-95672 GCA_013400615.1 Syrrhaptes paradoxus
GTTCCACTTGAATATGAGAAAAAACTTCTTTACAGTGAGGGTGACAGAGCACTGGAACAGGCTGCCCAGAGAGGTGGTGGAGTCTCCTTCTCTGGAGACATTCAAAGCCCGCCTGGATGCATTCCTGTGTGATCTGATCTAGGTGTTCCTGCTCCGGCAGGGGGATTGGACTAGATGATTTTCGAGGTCCCTTCCAATCCCTAACATTCTGTGATTCTGTGATTCTGTGAAATGGGAGTGGGTATGGTGTGGAGGAGTGGGTGCGTGGTCCCTGTTTCCCCAGAAAAACACCGTTTGTGCAGACAGGCTGTTGGAGATTCCAACCTTACAGCCCTGTAGGACAACACCAGCAGCACGAAACTGCAGTGCTAAACCCCATGCACATCTCAGGCCCATCAGGAACAGCTGTAGATTGTACCAGGAGCTGGGAAAATGCCTGGCTGATCCCTTCCTTGCCTGATGGTTGTGTGCGCATTAAAGGCACGCCAAGCACGGCCGCTGCCGTGACAGACGAGTCCTTCTGGCAAGGCAGAACTTTTAGACTGTTGAGTTTCTTTTCTTTTCCATCCCACAGCCCACCTGGGGCCTGCTTTCACCTCCTTAGCTGCCTTCTGAATTTTAAAAAAGAAGAGAGATTTTTTTTTTAACCATAATGGAAAAACAAAGTGCTGGGAAGTGGCTTGAATGACTGACCGGAGGAGCCAGCTGCAGGGGAAGCTGTGCGTGCTTCACACAAGCAAGCCGAAAGGGCATTTCCAGCATTGAGGGAAAGGTGAGGGTCAGCGAAGCAGACGGACACTGGAAGACACACAGCCATCGCTCTGGGTCCCGTGGTGGGGCTCCCCTGTTGTCTCAGAGGATGGCTGAGAACTTGGGTGCGAGGACAGAAAGGAAAAAAAAACCCAGAGAAATAAAATGGAGCATTCTTCATTTGGTATTCAGTGTCAAGGGAAAGAAAGCTTTACTGTGGGTTGCAGCTATAGGATTAGGAGAGACAAAGTTGAATTATTAAAACATTTATTCACCCAAGTACATGTTGAGCTCTCTGAGGACCAAATGCATTGACTTAATTAAAACAGAGAACTTCCCGGGGACCATTTATATTGGCACTAAGTGACAAATTTAATACTTCTGTCCTGAAAGGGTCATACATATCCATAGCGGTAGATCTGAAATGATAAAAAGCTTTTCTGACTTCTTGCTGTACTCCCTGCCAAAAAGCACTGGCGCTTGTTCTGAAGGCAGCATGATGAGGAGGAGGCTGTTGCCCCCGGGCTTTGCCACTGACAGTTGATCAATAGCAGCGGTAGGTTGTGCTTCAGCAAGAACAGCTTGCCTGTTGTGAAAGAGCGACAACATCCGAAGTCTGACAGACAGGACAGGCAAACATTCCCAGGGACTGAGAGACATTGGTCTCCTGCAGAGGAGGGAAAGGGAGGAGAACGCAGCCCCTCTGAGGGTCCTTGGCCAGGGTTTCTCCTGTATGGTCCCCACGAGCACAGACCTGTCACTGAGATTTGCTGTTTCAGGAATTCTGTGGCAGATGTGGAAGGGGCAGAGGAGAAACATCTGCATCGCTCGCACCCCACAGCAAACTCAGAGCAGGATGGACATTTCGTCATTGCCTGTTAAACCTACACGGCTTTGCAATAGCGTCACTGTCTGCCAACTCTGTTGGCTCAGGAAGAGAGCAGCGGGCAGGCTGGAGAAGGGTGACTCCGGAGGAGGGCCTGGCTCCTTTCCCCTGCCCAAGACACACTCAGAGGACAGCTCAGCAGAAGAGGGCAGCAGCACAGCAAGCCATGGCGTGGCAGCAGAACTTTACCTCTGGTGTTACAGGTTAATATCTGCTCAGCCTTTAAAGTGCCTCTAAACCTACCCCATGGCTACATCAGTCTAGCTTCTTCTTCGGATGGAGGCATTTAGAAGTGCCACACATGTTTGTATCTACTGGGTGAGGCTCCCTGTCTGGCCGGGAAACAGAATTAGGATGGAGGGTGCAAAGAACAAAGAATTAATCCTGGGGGAAATAGCTGCCAAGGGAGCTCTGTCTCACGCAGGCAGCATGGCTTCATGGGCACAGCACAGGCTCCGTGGGCATGAGACCTGCTGAGGTGAGAGGACTCCAGAGGGTTTAGAAAGTGTCAGTGCCTGTCAGCAATGTGAGTAATGCGAACACATCAAACCCATCCTCTGCTCAGCACACAACGTACAGAATATGTGCCAAAATCATCCCCCATATTGTCAAGTAAATGACCTGAGTGCCCTGGGGTGGGGGTATATGAACATCCCTGTCACGCCCTGGGATCAGACCACAGGCTGTCTCTGCTCCTCCAGCAGAATGAGAAATGACGAAGAACGAGACGTGCGAAAGGGATAAGCGGTTGTAGCAGAAACAGAGGTTGTGCCAAACAGGGCCTTGGCTTTTAGCTCATCTCTGTTTCTCCACCATTCTAGCAACCCTGCATTCCAAGTGCTTGGCATACTTCTCAAACCTTGTTCCCATGTGAAAATCTCAAGTGGCTCAAAAAAACCCCCATTACATATATACTGAAATCCACTCTCCTTAACACGTAGTAGGGAATTCTCCAGGACAGTGGCTAGTATTGGAAACAACGGGTTTTTGGCAATCACTCTTACAAAAGCTTCAGCTCTTGGAGAAACCCAAGAGAGAGGACCACATCTGCCTCACGCCTCCTCTGTCTTAGCCAGCGTGGAACAGTTCAAGAGCTTGTATGACATACGCAACAGCAATCATGCTCCTTGTGTTCATTCTTTTTTCCCTTGTATCTCCAAAAAAAAAATTTTTTTTTATTGTGAAGTTGACTGAGTATAGGCTGTCAAGTCTCCATCCTTGGAGACATCCACAACCTGACTGGCCATGGTCCTGGGCAACCAGCGGTAGGTGGCTTGAACAGGTGGCTGGACTGGATGGTCTCCAGAGGTCCCTTCCCACCTCGGCCATTCTGTTTCTCTGGTTAGATGCATATATTGATGACAACAGACTCAGTCTTTTTCTTTGGAGAAAGATCCCAGGGGTGCATGTGGGCCCAGGGGAGATCCAGGAAAGCAGCTGGCCGGGCTCTCAGGGGAAAATGACCTTACAGCTGCTGGGAATGAGCCAGCTGAGATTTACATGGGAGCGCAGGCCAGAAGCAAAGGTGAGTTTCTCCATTTATGGTTATGAGCTGTATGACACTGAGGAATGAAGTTTCCTTAGCTGAAAGATTATCCTCCCTCCACATGGAAACACTTGCACCCAGCCTACAGAGCGGCAGCGGTTTCACTCATCTCTGCTGTTTGTTACTTCTCTGTTACTACAGTTCCTAGAATCACAGGATGGTTTGCGTTGGAAAGGACCTGAAAGCCCATCCAGTGCCACCCCCTGCCACGGGCAGGGACACCTCCTACTAGCCCAGGTTGCTCAAAGCCTCATCCAGCCTGGCCTTGAACCCCTCCAGGGATGGGGCATCCACAGCTGCTCTGGGCAACCTGTTCCAGTGTCCAATGTCCAGTTCATATATATAAAATAAAGACAGTCAAAGACTCTTGAACAACTGTGGTAGCCACTTTCCCACCTGGAAGGAACTGAGACACACCTAGATAGGCTTTGTGAAGCCTCCAGCACCTCAGCTAATGACTGTGTGTGCAGCAGGTGGAGCACCAGGTCCTTCATCCTCCGGCCACTCTTGCGCAGGACTGCTTTTCAGTAGATGGGGACAGACTTTTTAACAGGGCCTGTAGCAATAGGACAAGAGGTAATGGATTTAAACTAAAAGAGGGTAGATTCAGACTAGATATGAAGATGAAATTTTTTACAATGAGGGTGGTGAAACACTGGAACAGGTTGCCCAGGGAGGTGGTAGGTGTCCCATCCCTGGAAATATTCAAGGTAAGGTTGGACTGGGCTCTGATCTAGCTGAAGATGTCCATGCCCATGGCAGGGAGGTTGGACTAGATGACCTTTAAAGGTCCCTTCCAACCCAAACCATTCTGTGATTCTATGATTCTGTACCTTACCCGTGTGGCCGTGCCTGAGAGCTGTGTCTGCTGGGTTCATGGCTGGGGAACACAAGGGTTTTGCTGTGCCAGCAGCTGGTAGAGCAGCAGCATGCCAGGATGAGGAGGACCCTGTTGATGGAGCCATGCTGGGGGAGGAAATCTTACATCTAATGCTGGTTTAGGAATTTTATGGGGAGATCAGCTAGGTGACGTGATTGCATGAGGAGGTGCAGCATAAGCTGCATGTTTTCTTACGATGCTTTAGATGGGGAGGGGAAAGGCTGGTGTAGTCAGAACAGTATGACAAAATAACAACTGTTAATGATGTGTGAATAGGAAGGAAGATCTCATTAGAAAGTCCAGAAAAAAAACAGCCAGGTCAACAGGAAGAGCCCAGGGTATGCAGCTGGAGCAAACCAGCCTGCTGTAGGTGATGCTGCTTGGGAATCAGGTCCTGCTGCCTCCCGCTCCCCCGAGAGGAGGGGAGAGGAGGCTGTGCTGGGCACTGGGATCCAAACACTCCTGAAACGACCACAGAAGGTGGTAGTGAGAATGGTGACCTACTGGATAAAGTGTTTGGAAAATGTTAAATTCAGTGGCGGAATTGGGCACAGGATGGCGAGGGTTCAGTGAAGAGGTAAAGGAGCCAGGACAAGGCATGGAGTGGCCTGCACACTGCACATAAACTTGAACTGGACAAGGAAAAGGAAGAGGCTTTGGAGACTCTGCTGAGGAGAGAAGCAAAAGAAATAAAATGCCCAGCTTTCCTCCCATCTGAACTTTTGTATCATTTAAAGACACCTATTTTTTTTGTGACATCAATTTGACTTGAAGGCTTAGCTACCAGGGAACTTTTCTACTTTAAAAAACATCCGTTTTTAAGAACTTCTATGTGCACTTTTGTTTTTTAATTAAAACTTACTCACAAATGTTTTCCTTTTGGATAAGCGTGATTTAATAATTTACGGGAGACTTCTCATGCTGAATTTTCAGCGACATGAAGAGATCCACTTTCTTAACAGGACCACTCTATATTCATTCTCCGACTTGTCACCTACTGCAACGTTCACTGTAGTAAAAATAGGCAGAGCTGCGAAATCTTTAGGTACAGCTCCAGGTTTGTGTGTGCGTATTTTCACGCCTGTAAGGCAGTCATCTATTCTGCAAGCAGTGCCAAGAAGGAAACTTGAGCCTTTCCACCTTCCGCAGAGGATGTTACTGTCTAACACCAAGAAGACTTGAGGGCCCACTCCACATACGTACAAACTCGACAGAAGAAGTATTTGCGTGCTTGGAGTTCTTCACATCTTAGCGCTAGAGCGACACTGTTCCCTCCTCTTCCCCTCTCCCCAGCACACACACAAAGTTTGTCTGCTCTCCTGGGTCCCGCTACATCCTCTGCACAGAGCTGGGATGTCTCCCCATTCTCTTGAGAACTGCTGGTTTGAAATGGAAATGACAGCTCTTATCTGTTCTTAAACAACCATCAGACCTTAGGAATAATTCTTCCTGGCTAGCAGTGATAGGACACACTCAGAAAACGTAATAATCAGAGAATCACAGAATCATTAAGGCTAGAAAAGACCTCAAGGATCATCAAGTCCAACCATCAACCCAACACCACCCAACCCACTAACCCATGTCCTGAAGCACCACATCCACACGTTTCTTGAACCCCTCCAGGGATGGTGACTCCACCACTTCCCTGGGCAGCCTGTTCCAATGCCTCATCACTTTTCCGGTGAAGAAATTTTTTCTAATAATGAAGCAAGGTGCACTGTATGTCCTATCTGTGCTCGCTTCCGCACCCCTTCAGCAACCAGCACTGCTCACTAAGTTCAACAGCCTCAGTGGGGGTCTGGTCTTTGCTTCTGCTCCGAGAGCACCTTCCTGGAAGCAGACCCTTGCCGTCTCCCTAATGGCCAGAAGTAGGTCAAGAAGACAAGATAAAACAACGAGCCAAGAGATGCCGGTCACTTGATAAAGAGTTAAAAGGCATTTCACAAAGCATATTTTTTGCCTTTCTTAGGATGTTCCTGCATCTTGAAAAAAGCATAAGTTAATGGGAGTGGGTGAAAACTTCATACACCAAAAGCTGCCTTGCTGCAGGTTAGCCGCAGCATTTAACTCATCATCTATTAAATTTTCCGTCTCCATTTCTCTCCTGCTCATGCAGAGCAGTTTACTAGATCCATCTCCCTGCATGATCAGGAGTCTCCTTCTAGACAGAAAGCAGGCTCAACGCCTTGGGGATTGCTCTGGGTCGGTGCCTCTCAAAACCTCCACCCTGAGGACTGGAGAGCAGGGGTTATGAAAGCTACTAGAATAATGCATGTCCAAATAAGAATTGTCTGTGCAGTAACAGTTGTTAGAGAACCTGTCTGTAATTCCAGCAGCGTGCTGCCTGCTCCCTGGGCCACTGTGTGCAGCACTGTGGGCTTTCACAGCTCCCGGAGAGCCGAGGGGTCTTCACTGGCACCGGGCCCCGAGATAGCTGCAGCTCAGTCTGCTGGAGAGCCCTCACTCTGTGTTTACACAGGGTCCAGACGATATTGGGTCTAGTGGAGTGCTGATTGCTTTTAGGACTCCTGCCCAGGCACACACACCACCAGCAGCCATAAAATAAAACTGGGGAGAGGATACAGCCTTTCACACCAAAGCGCTTCTCGAACTTTCCATGCAGCACTACGAGACAGCTGCCGTGCCGGGAACACGGCATCCACCAGGCAGCGTGAACCGGGGCAGGAGGCAACCTCCCCAGTTCTGCTCACTGGCTGTGCGTACATTCAGAGCTGGGGTGCTGCTACAGAGCTGCGTGACAGGCAGAGATCATCAACCAGAACGAGTCTCTGCTGCAATGTGTTGCTGTCAAGTCATTTGCAGTACCACCACGACCTGAAAAGTTGGTATTATTTCAAATTATTTCAACTGGGTCTCATTTAAGAAAACACAACATGTACTCCACAGCCTCTGGCATTTTAATATTTAATTGCAAGATAGCTCTGATAGCTGGGGAGGCTGCATTTCAAGTGCTGAAAAAAAGTATTTTGCCTTCCCATTTTCCAAGCACTAGTTTCTGTCTTCTGTTACCCAATGCGACTCACCTGGAGACACCCTGCTTGTCTTCATGGAGAGCTACAGCAGGCAGGTCGCTGCAGACTTCAGCTCTATGGTACCTGAACAAATGTCCAGGAGGTTTAACATTTGCCCACAGGCAACATTATTTTTGTCTTGAGGATGCTGACCTTGCATTCTGAAGTGGAAAAGCAGTATTCATCTGAGAAGATTCTCCCATTTTCTCAGTCTTCCTTCTGTTGCCATTATGAAGCTTCGATCGTGGCTGTTCTATATAAACCAGACGAGATTCTATCGAAACATTCTGTTTTACTGCTAAGTGGCCAAATGAAGTATTTCTGCATCAGAAAGTACTTCTTTTTAGCCACGACATCTGAATTACTGAGTCTTCTTTTGCTAACACGTTGTAAAAGGATTTGTCTCTCCCGTTGCCAACGATTCAGAACAAACAATGGTTCCAGCCTCAGAAATTCACCACCAGCACCGTAACTCTGATGGTATCTTCAGAGGCCAGCCAGAGAGACCTGAGAACACGTCAGAATGGAAGAGTTCACATTCTCACCAAAGAAAAGGGAATGTTCTGAACCAATGTGCCTCTTCTCTGCCTGAATCTACAAATTTGCAGTTGCTTTCAACGTTTTTCATTCTTTTCATGCAGAGTACAGGCAAGATAACACAGAAAGGCGCCATGTATTTGATGGAAGCAAATGAATAGGAAAGGGAAACAACGCATACAAAATGAATTTTTATTAAATGAAAGAAAATCTGTTTTGTGGGTCAAATATGAAATAGAATATACAAAAACTTTACATCAGATCTCTTGTCAAAGAAATTAAATCTTATCTAGACTGAAGTAGCACTCGTTCTTTCCAAGACAACATGAATGGGTGAAGATGCTCCTTATGGCAGTACAGGATCACACAGTATGCTGCGCTAAATTGCCGCTTACAGAGAAGAAAAGTTAAAAATCTAAACGATGTCCCTAAAGAACCCAACTATTCCACAAAGTAACTTAAAAACATGAGTTTTTATCATTATGTATTCTCTTAGAAGCAAACGACAGGTGGGTCAAGTGCAGAGTTCACAAAGCTTGCATATCACATCCTCTGTTTCTATACAAATATAAATCGTTCTTTTTTATTTTAAAAATCCTTTTATATTTGATAGCATTTACGTGTGGCACAGGATGACCAGTTCATCAGGTTCCTGCTGTACTACCCAGACAATTCCATCTCCAGTATCTCATTACCCATAAACCACAGACTGCAATATTTAGAAAAAGTTGCCGTACATTTAATCACAAATCTTGTATCACTATCCTGCATATGAAGGTTCTGCAGAGCTCCTAACATGTCTTTGGCATAGTGCACCAAGTCCCGTTTAATACTTTTTTTTTTGTTTAAAAAAGTATATTTTCCTTTAGTAAAACACCTTAAAAACATCTATTTCCGATTTTTGTAAAATAACATGTCACCTCTTGTGTTGCTTTGCAAAATATACACACGCATTTTGGAAAAACACCGAGTACTGACGTCAGGGACTCGTCTGAAGTCCGAACTGTTTATGAGAAGTAAAATAGAATTACAAATTCTGCCTTCTGCGTGAATGTCACATGAAGTCGTTCAACTCAGCTTCAAGTGCCGCTGCCATTTCATCCGCTTCAGAACTGCTTCCTTCCTCATCCTCATTGCTGGATTCTTTACTGGATTCACTGGCAGCATCATCTTCATCCAGTTTGCGCTTGTGACCCCTGGAAGGGTAGACAGAGATAATGTCTGTGAATCAAGGTATCTCACTGCTTATTATCACAGACCACGATTTAACCGGAGAAAAACACGGGGCTAAAGGACTGAAGTTTTTTTCACGTCTAAACAAAAAGTACAGCACTTGCTTTTAAATTAATGAATGGTGGTTAGTTCCCACAATTCTTTAATTGCTGTTATTTACTGTCAGCTGCAGGTGCAAAGAACAAAGTACTGTTCATTTTATTTCTCCCATTCTTCTGAACAAGGAATGAAAACAAAGTAGAAGACTCTTTGAAAATAATGAGTTTATTTACTTTCCTCTCACATCCCAAAAGAAAGAAGAAATCCATCCTGTGAATGCAAGATTACCAAAATACATTATATGCTGTTATATGACGTGCAAATATCCAAGTTTCTGCTTTTTTATAAAAATAAATCCTTAACTGACTAACCAAATCTCACGGCAGCAGCTTCTACCCTTTCATGCTTCCAAACCTAGGGGTCTTGTTCTTCTTTTCTGTCTCTTTGGATTAGTACTGCCAGGCTGAACACCGTATTTCTTAGCATCTCCGGAGAATTACCCAGTTTACACAGGAAGCTGATGTGCACCATACCCTGCTGGAAGAGTCATCTTCCTGCTTCTGAAAGATCTCCAAGGAAAATCTAACACTTCAACTGGGACATAGCCAATTGCAAAATAATTTGGATTTGTGGAATCCTAAAACCTCTCTTCCTTGCCAAAGAGAATTTTATATCAGTCATGTACTTCTGAGACAAAAATAAAGTTGAGACTTTCCATCGCATAGAATTCATAACGAGCTGTAGGAACACCTTCAAAATCCTTCCTTGATCTTTTGATCACATTTCAAGCAGAGAAATATATGCAAAGGGAGTATATCTCTTAAATAACTGTCCTTTTCATTGCTAGGTGGGGTTTCATTAGGAAAAGAATATTAAAAAATTATTAAAATGATCTTTTGTCTTTTAGCAAACAAGCAGTAATTTAACAATGGTCCCTTAGCTTCTGAGAGTATAGAGAAGCACCATATAGCAGGAAAGACCTTTGATAAATACTGACTTGAACTATGTATATCCTAAAGAAATAAATAAAAAGATGAACAGCCAAACTTGCAAGCTGGTAAGCAATGCAGAAATAAAAAGCTATTTTTATTTATCTAGACATTCGTACTGCCATTTTCCCAGCAGCATGAATTTTCAGGAACCCAGACTGCCGAGATTTCTCAGCTGGTTGAACAACACTCGACCTCCCCTTTCTCAGCGTTTCAGGGAGAGGGACAAGACGGGGTGTGAACTCAGGAGGGGAGCCTGAATCCAAACGGGAAGCACGTGGTACAATGCCCCCTCGGCTTTCATTTCTGCTGCACCAGTGGGACCAGAAGACCCACTGCTGATGCCTTGCTGAGCGCTTCCCCGCAGTGATGTTCGGTGGGTTCTTCTGCTCAGTGTAGGGTGGGAGGAGTAATACCCCTGGAAGGTCAGGATGAAGCCCTGGGATTCAGTCTAAATCCCTAACAAGGAAAAATGGGATGAGGTGAAAGCATTTTCTGAATATTTTGCTATTGAAACTCCAATGTGTCCCGCTGAGGGAGTTGCAGGGCACCAAACGCAGCCCAATACACAGCACAAAGCAGTTTCTCAGGCGTAATGCGGATTTTCGCGCAACCTGCATTAGCGTGCAGTTCGGGTGAGGAAGCACTCAGACTGAAAGTGCCCAGCTGGAAGAAATCTCAGCACATTACCATTAAAAGCGACACAAATGCATGGGAGCTGGAATTTCATTTGCTCACTTCGTGATGAATTCAGCCTTCAGAGATACAGAACTATTTTAGGCATTAATTAGCTGGAGAAAAGCTAATTGGGAATTAAAGAAAGCTGAAAGAGTCTTACTCAGCAAAAGAAGAAAAAAGTTGTGCATGCTTAACAAGTAGTGGGTGAAAAGTACATACAGAGCTAACTGAGAAACGAAGATAAATAAAGGTATGGGGGAATCTACAGCGCAGTGTTCGCAGCCAAAAACATTTGTGTTCATTTGCTTTGTAACACTGCATCTATGGAAACTGACAGTAGCTACCAAGTGAAAAATAAAATTCAGTCTGGCAGCTATGATTTACACACATGAAACACGTACACGCAACCACAGAAGAACGTGGCAGGACAAGCAGGCTCTCAGGGTCAGCCCAGATGTTGTGAGTTTGCTGCGACCTCAATCAATGGCAAAGATTCTCTAGAAAAAAGGTCTGTGAAGAAACAATGGCTCACTGCCAGTTGGTTATTTCTTAAAAGTGAGGAACAGCTCATTTACTAAGTAATTAAGGCAAGGACTAGCAAAATTACTGATCTATGCAACAAAGCCACCTTTTTATTTACATCTGCTCCATAGCAACTAGATTTCAGTGAGGGCAAAATACAGGGACCTGAAGTACTCAGTGGAACTAGTTAGCTAAAGAATGGACCTCCAGACTACAAAAAGACTTTCCAGAAAACTTTAAGTGACAGTCCTGAAATATTTTCATCCATCATTAGGTTGTATGAAACCCTACCTTTGGGAATGCAATAGACTGAATGGGATCTATTTTGCTAGTTCGTGTTCTTTCGGGCAGGCTAGAACAACAGCTTTGTTCCACTTGAATATGAGAAAAAACTTCTTTACAGTGAGGGTGACAGAGCCCTGGAACAGGCTGCCCAGAGAGGGTGTGGCATCTCCTTCTCTGGAGACATTCAAAGCCCGCCTGGATGCGTTCCTGTGTGATCTGATCTAGGTGTTCCTGCTCCGGCAGGGGGATTGGACTAGATGATCTTTCGAGGTCCCTTCCAATCCCTAACATTCTGTGATTCTGTGATTCTGTTAGATGGGAAAACTTCCTCACTCGCAGAGAGGAAAAAAACAGCAAAAGCAAAAAAAAAACCTGTAGTCCTCTGCTAGAAGAAACAAGAAAATCTCTTGAGAATATGAGTATTGTTCTTATTAAGATACGAACACATTTCGCTGTTTGTGTGCTGTAAGCTGCAGCTTCACAGTTATTCCAAAACTATTTCAATGAGTATTATGAAATCAAGTACAGAGCTAACTGTGGGAGAAGTTTGCAGGAGGAACCACAGCAATATAGTGCTGCATTTGTTATTTGCAAATTCTGAAAAAGAGAGCTAACATCCCATTAATAATTTCTATCTTCAGAGAAAAGTGGTCTATCCATGTGGCAGGATATCTATTAACATAACAAATGTTAATTTGTTTAAAATGTGTCTTTTCCTCATCCCTTTGTGCATTGGTTTCAGAGCCACAGTGCCTAACGCTTTTGAGTGCAGAAGTTAAGCACACACCGGATTCCTTCCTAATATTTAGAGAAAATGATTCAGCAGTGTGTTGCAGGCTCTCATTAGCCTAATTTGAATTTTAAAAGTAACTTTGCTTGGTTGTCTTTAAAAACCAAATATGGATCATAACTGAATATCTTTAACCTTGTAACTGAACAATTAAACTTGACAAAAGACTGAACTTAGAACATTAAATGTCTGACAAATCTGTGAAAAAACGTGTACAATTCGTATTTCTTTGCCTTGGTATTAAATATTTTTCCTTTGTAATACCCAGTACCTAGAGGCCCAGCCAATGGCACCCTTTTAAGAAATACATTAAAACAGAAACATCTAATAAGCAAAGAAACTCAAAGGGCAACACAACCCTTGTTTTAAACAACGCAAACCAAAACCTTTGCCAAACCTTGTTTTAAAACCGCAAAGGAAAACTACAGCAAGAATTTAAATAAATGTTCAGGTATACTTTAAACTCCACATACTTGCAACCCCCATCCCTACTGTGATGAGGCAAACTTCTAAATTATTGCAAATGGACCTGTGTTTTTTTTAATAACTGCTGAAATTGGTACGGCAACAAAGTGGAGTCTGCAGAGTACATGTGTTCAGTCTTTTACAAGCAATCAGCTTACAGCATTGCCATAATAAATCAGGACTTAAATTTAGTACCAAATACAGTCAAGTGACTCTCTAATGAGAATACTCACGTAGCAGCCGTAAGCAGTTTGGAAGGCAAGGGTTGGAAAAGGGCATTTTGAAACAGCTTGCTGCCTTCCAACAGCATTTCAACCCCGCCAGCCTGCCTCTGCTGCCCCAGGCACACCTCTCAAGTCCCATGTGGAAGGCCTGTCCCAGTTTCCACGCACACCTAGCCCTCAGCTTTCTGTAAACTCTTCCACAGCGGAGAGAAGGGTGATGCTGAGTTTGTTAATGCAACAAGAGTTTGACCCCCTTCCATAGAATTTGGGCTGCATTAACAAAGGGGTGGCCAGTAGGGAGAGGGAGGTGATTGTGCCCCTCTACTCAGCTCTTGTGGGACCCCATCTGCAGTACTGTGTCCAGGCCTGGGGCCCCCAGGACATGAAAGACATGGAGCTCTTGGAGCGGGTGCAGAGGAGGGCCACAAAGATGATCAGAGGCTGGAGCACCTCTCCTGTGAGGAAAGGTTGAGGGAACTGGGCTTGTTCAGCTTGGGGAAGAGAAGGCTCTGGGGAGACCTCATTGCGGCCTTCCAGTGCTTGAAGGGAGCCTGTAAACAGGAGGGGAAGCGACTGTTACAGGGGTTGGTAGTGACAGGACGAGGGGAATGGTTTCAAATGAAGAGAGGGGAGATTTAAGTTGGATATTAGGTGGAAGTTTTTTCACTGTGCAGGGGTTGAGGCGGTGGCCCAGGTTGCCCAGAGAAGCTGTGGATGTCCCATCCCTGGAGGGGATCAAGGCCAGGCTGGATGAGGCTTTGGGCAACCTGGGCTAGTGGGAGGTGTCCCTGCCCATGGCAGGGGGTGGGACTGGATGATCTCTAAGGTCCCTTCCAGCCCAAACCATTCTGTGATTCTATGAATTTGACTGTGAGAACAATTTATTTAGATAAATTAGTTCTGTGGTGGTGTCCTTCAGTTACTATGAATTAGAGCTGGTAGATGAGGAAAACTGTTCTTCAACCAATTTTAAAGATGCCAGCCCAGGACTTGGTGAATGAGGTTAAAGGATACGAGATCTTAGAACACAGAGACTGAAAGTCACAGAATCACAGAATCATTAAGGTTGGAAAAGACCTCCAGGATCATCAAGTCCAACCGCCAACCCAACCCCACCCAACCCATTAACCCATGTCCCGAAGCACCACATCCACACGTTTCTTGAACCCCTCCATCAATGCTGTGGGCATTAACACATTATACAGGACACACAAGATGACTACATTTTCAGGGAGATGTTCCAAGTTTTGCAGTGGTATTTTCTGAATGTGGGATACATGGCAACATCTTTTATGTACGCCTGATACAATAGTGAGCAATTGTCCACAGCAGGCCCGTGAAACTCAGGTGTCTGCCCTCCAGCAGTCTGGCTCATGCATCTGTGAAAGAACACTGAATTTTCTGTCCCAGTGCTCCTCTCCGTCTCTGGCACAGGACGCTGTCAAGCACACAGCTTTTAGAGCAACAAACAGCTGGCAAGCTGGAGTATGTGTTTTGACTTTTCGCTCACGCTAGGACAAGCAGGACAATATTTAGTGTCTCAGGAACAAATGCCAGACACTTTCTGTATTTCCTCATGAACTCATCCAATGTTGTCTGCAGGATTACAGGATGATCCGGAAATCTAATATGCAGAAAAATGCATACAGAATGTTTCCTGCACAGCCCTGGTGTGCAGAAGGAGATCCTGCAGTTGGCTGAACAGCATGCTTTCAACATTCTTCAGAAAAATGTCTTTCCAGAATCCCACCAATTCCAATTGACAGTTCCAAAATGTATTTTAACTCACACAACCGTAAAGTGAGAGCTAATTAAATTCTGTCCAGCTTCAGTGCCTTTCTGTTTTAAAATTTAGCACACCTGCACACTATTGTAATGGTGAGAAACTATTCTGGAAACTTTAAAAACTATTTTAACAACAGCTTTCTAGTTCTCTGAAGTACACACTCCATGTATATCTAAAATGAAAGGAAGTTTTTAAAGTCAGGAACGCATAGAAAATTTAAAATAAATTCAGAAATTACTAGAATGTGTCAACAAGGCATGCTGGGTGTGTGGAGATAGCCCTGTGGCAATATAAGGGAGTACAACTAAAAGACCCAGTGCTGCAAAGTAATGCTTGGAATCCACCTGCCCTGTCATCCTGGTGGGATTCGCCAGCATCACCCAAACACTGAGAACATTCCTCACGATGCATCACTGGGCATCTTAACAACTAAAGATATGATTCAGCTCCTAACACACTGACTGAGCTAAGCAAGGAGGCTGGAAGTAGGATTTGGTATTCTATTACTTATGTGGTGGCTTTTAAAGTTAGATAGTCACAAATTATCTTAATATGTATGTTAATACATACATATTGTGGGCTACACTAAGTTATATTGAAAGCTAAGATGATTTTGTCAAAGCTCTTAACTCATATTTTTACTAACTCTGTTACTTTGTCAGTTTTCAATAAATTATTGAGATTAAATTGCAAATAGCTGAAACCAGCATACTTCTAGGATGTTTATTCACTGAATAATGGTTTTG
The DNA here is from genome assembly GCA_013400615.1 of Syrrhaptes paradoxus. Lineage (NCBI taxonomy): Eukaryota > Metazoa > Chordata > Aves > Pterocliformes > Pteroclidae > Syrrhaptes > Syrrhaptes paradoxus. Next base: position 43,045 of record VZTO01011773.1, read on the forward strand.
CTCACAAGAATACTAACTAAGAACATTTCTGTTTCAATATAAAATATCAAAAATAAGACAAAACACATCACCGATTCTGTACGGATACTGGTAACACTGCCATCTCCACTGGAGCACAAAAAAGACCTAAAATTCCTTTCCAGAGTTACACTCCAAGGGCGTACAATACGCACACTCTTTCCATGCAGGTATTATTATTTCATGAAATGTACTAGCTCACTCCTGGCAAAAAAAGGAAGTCCTTCATCCTCCTCATATTCCCAAATGGTTGAACTGGATGTTCCCTCAGTTTATGAGCTCTGATGCCTGCCTAACGGTGTGGTGAGCCAATGAAACCATCCACTGCCTCACTAGTTAGCTTTCGGTGAGTGTTACCTGACTGTGCAGGTGTCGGGGCGTTAGAGACGGTGTGAGGCTGCGGGTGATGCCGTGGTACTGCTGGGAAGAGGGGAGTGAGATCGGCCCGGATGGCAACCAGCTGGGAGCTTTACTCCTCTGTATCATACAATGCTTTCCTGGATTATCACGTTCCTCTACTGCTTCTGTTTCTTATCAGAAAACTCCAGCACTCCCCATGGCAAGACATTCTATCTTGGCACTCTGCATCCCCCCACCTCCTCCTTCCCCAGCCTCTCAGTCCTGCCAGCTTAGATTTTCTTTCTTTATTGGTGGAAATTTTATACAATAAATCCTTTTTTCCAAGCAGTAAAACAGATGTGGGAAGACTTTGTTTTGGAGATACAACAGCAGTGAAATATAAAGCTAAAAAGAACCTAGAAAATAATTTATCTGCATTAAAAAAATATATTTTAAGTCAACATTTTGCTTCAGACATTCCAGTATGCTTCAAGATATTTTACAAAAACTAGTAAATTGCAAGATTCAATGACATAAAGGCAGGGAGTCACCTGTTGGCAGAAGAAATGTTGAACTTAAATTTGTTAGAAATTTGGGACAGAAATTGTTAGGTTTCCATGAGAAACAGAGGAAACTGGTGTCAAGGCTTGATTTACAAATAAGAAAAATTAGAATTAAAGTTGCAAGAGTATCTGACAGAACTATGTGACTTTTACATCAATTTTATAAAAGGTTTGCACAAATGATATATACAGCATGCCAGTACATGCAGTACGTTCAAAACAGAATGCTATCCATCTTCAACTGTGCAATACAAACAAGCTCCCTAAGAAGTGGGTCTACATTCATTAAATTTGGATCTCTACAATGCTGGGTCACAGAGCATCATGAATTCTATCTCGATCAAACCGGCACACGCCAGCCTACCTGCCAAATCAAATCACACCGCCGACAATTCCCTGTACCTGTTGTTTTCACACTAGCCAGGATATGACAAACCACCCCCTGCAGCAGATCGCAACTCTCCTAACAGAACTTGATCCCATTGACAGCCTGCTCTACATTTTTTTCTGTCAATATTTCCGGAACAAATTTGAGCTAGCAAAGGAAGTTTATAGTGGACCTGCACTTTCTGTTGTGCAGTTGCAAATTTTTTTGATGGTGCTGTCCAAACACCACATTCACTGTATTGTTCAGCTGCAGCCTTTCCCATACCTCTAATGACACCTGAGGGAGAAGATGCTTCATATCTATTACGGATCCAGAGTAACAGGTTGCTACTGAACCTGGTCTTACTGAGGTTCCGGTACTCACCCTAGACTCATATAAAGTACAGTTGCCAAGTTCTGTAGCTACATGGATGCATGCAGTAGGAATCTGTCAGAAGGTGTTTCTCTGGGCCCTAAATGACTACTGAGAAAGTCACAGTACTTCCAACATTTAACAAAAACTAGGACTGCAACAAGTTGTTCTTTTCCTACTCGCTGTCAGAGAGTGAGACAGCCACTCTTGAGCAGGGACAGGAGGCCGGAGCAGCTCCCGTGTGAGGACAGGCTGAGAGAGTTGGGGTTGTTCAGCCTGGAGAAGAGAAGGCTCCGGGGAGACCTTCCAGCACCTTCCAGTGCTGAAAGGGGGCTACAGGAAAGATGGGGGGCTCTGGATCGGGGGGTGCAGGGACAGGATGAGGGGTAATGGATTTAAACTGGAAGAGGGGAGATTGAGATGAGATATTACAAAGAAATTTTTCACTATGAGGGTGGTGAGGCAGTGGCCCAGGCTGCCCAGAGAAGCTGTGGATGCCCCATCCCTGGAGGGGTTCAAGGCCAGGCTGGATGAGGCTTTGGGCAACCTGGGCTAGTGGGAGGTGTCCTTTCCAACCCAAAGCAGTCTATGAGCCCATACTCTGGACCTAGCCTGCGCAGCTGGGTTACCCTCGTGGGGGTAGCACATGGCAGAGGAAAAGCCTGGCCACACACCAAAACTTCGCAGGCTGTCCTGGTCCCCCAGCTTAGGTGCAGTTTACCCACCCTTGTTAACACCTGAAACACTTAAAACCTTCTTGTCAGAAATTCAGGCATTACCATTCCAGATACAGCAGTCTGAAAGAGACAGTAATACTAGCCTCGAGACATGGTTTTTCTATTTCTGTTGCTTGCATCTGCAAGCTCTACAGGTCAGCTGCCTGGCAGGAATATATTTTGTATGTGCCTTTAACCTGATCTGGTTTGTCTGATGGGTTATTTCACCATAACAGGCAAACCAAATTCTGTCATGTAATAAATTTAGTTTTCCAGTAAATATTTCCTAGGACAGCTAAAGGCACACTCAAGCCCCACCGGTAGTTAGAGAAACAGCAAAACGAGGCTCTAAACAGATGTTCCCTTCAGTGAACAGGGATCCCTTCTGCACACCGTGGTGGCAATGTGCTTGAATGACATGGCCAAGGACACTTTCTCTGCTGTGAGATAGACTGTGGGAGAATTAAAATATGCATATCCTGCTTTGCATGGCTTGGCTAACAACAATGCAGGGACAGGTCTCCACAACTGACGTGATACAACACACTTCTGAGCTAAGTTCTAAGTTTTCTACAAAATCTGACTTGGTTTTTCCCAACGGAAGAACCAGCTAGGAGGTCAGATTATTAATAAACTACTCATAAATGGGAACATCTACCCATTTTAATTCCTGGGGTTTTTTTCCTCCCCTGTGTTAAGCAGCAACATTGCCTCTCTTCCACCAACATTTTTAGCACACCCTTCAAGCAGCTATTTTAATTGTTGACATACGCTGCTGTTAGGCAGCCACTACAGACTTGCGGGAGTCAAGATGAATGCACATTAGTTATTATGTGAAATTTAAAACACTTTTAGAACTCACTAGGGAAACCAGAGGCTTGCAATATATCAGCTATTTTTCCTGATGAGTACAACGTTGCCTTACAGCACTCCTGCTAATGTCCTAGGTCTCAACAGTGGAACAGAAAGAAGGATTAACAACCTTCGCTAAGTTGTTAATGTACTTTTTGATTTCCTTATTCTCGAGAGATATTTAGATATCCATACATCTCACTGAGGAAAAACACAAATTGTTTAATAGCTCATAAAACACATTGAAGCCTTCAGCCTGACTAAAGGAAAAACTGCTGCCTAAATTACCCGAGGACCAACCCTCAGCTGTTCCTCAGCCTTCAGGCCAGCTTCCCCACTGGTACGGGAACGGAAACAGCATGTTACTAGTTTTCCTCACCCTGAACTTTACATCTTCCTTACCACTCTGCATTCCTTCAAAGTCACAGATGCAAAACACCAATATCTATGGGCTGCTGAAATGGGGTAGTGGTGTGTTGGGGTTTAAGTCCACCCAGGAAACTAAGCACCACACAGCCTCTTGCTGAAATCCTCGTGGGCTGAGGCAGGGCCAGGAAGGGTTCACTCACCACTTGTGGGCACGGGAAAGAAACCGACACGACTTGGGAAAACACAGAGACAATTTAATTCACTAACAATCAAACACAGAGCAAGACAATGAGAAAAAGCACTGCATCGTAGAAAGGCAGCTCTCCCTGCCGCTCCCTTCTTCCCAGGCCCAAAGGCTTTGTTCCCATTTCTCTGCCTTCTCCCCCCGGCAGCACAGGGGCAGGGAATGGGGGCTGTGGTCAGTCCACGTTGTCTCTGCCGCTCCTTCCTCCTCAGGGGAGGCTCCTCACAGTCTGCCCTGCTCCAGTGTGGGGTCCCTCTCATGGGAGAGTCCTTCTCAAACTGCTCCAGCGTGAGTCCTTCCCACAGGCTGCAGTTCTCCACTGACTGCTCTGGCGTGGGTCCCTTACACAGAGTCACGGCCTCCTTCAGGCACAGTCACCTCTTCCAGCCTGGGGTCCTCCACAGCTCCATCGCCACGAGCTGCAGGTGAGCTCTGCTCTCCATGGGCTGCATGGGGACAACGTGTGTCACCGCGGCCTTCACCAGGGGCTGCGGGGAATCTCTGCTCAGCGCCTCCTCCCTCTCCTCTTTTCTCTCTGTCGTGTGTGCAGTTGTCTCTCTCACACCCCGCTGCTCTCTCTGCAGCAGGTTCCTTCATTGCTCCTGAGCCAGCATCAGATAACTGCCCTTTGTGTCTTGTTCTGAAAACTCTCCACTCTTATCTGTGGGACTGTTTTGAACAATCTCCAGGGGTAGCATTACGCATCAAGAGCTCTGCCTATCCAGGAGCTCCTCAGATGATCCACAGCCAGCTCCCATGACCTCCAAGTTTGACCTCAGCAATGCTGATTTTACAAGTCACTTAACAGTGACATGCTAATTAAAGCAAACAAAACACTTGTTCTTGATTCTGAGACAAACTCTTCTTTACCGCAGAAGCACAAGAAAAACAGAACAAATATGTTCACCTGATTTCTTCCTCTCACTAGTCTAGATCACTCCTTAGGCTTGACGTCAGTGTCCTCAGAGGGTGCCAGGATCCTCCCTGCTGCACACGGACTCTCCTCCAAACTGAAGTGTTTTTTTCCAACGCTTTGTACTCTCTTCTTCAGCTGGTCTCACAGTTAAACAAGAATCCTCTGCTAGAGAGCAAATCTCTTCTCCGTTCTTTCCCTCTGATGACGTGAATACCTCTTGTCACTTTCAGCCCTTACCTCTTCCCCTAAATTATAGCAACAAATACTTGATTTCTATAGTCTGCTTCTACAAAATCCAGCTGTTGTAGACTTCTTGCAGATCTATTATAGAAAATTATTCTCCCTCAGGCTCCAGTCTCTCCATTGTCCCGAGATGGAAGCTATTAGTTAATGGCTCTGCAGCGATAAAAGGCAATAACTGCAGAAAGACTTCTACTTCAAATACACTGATGCATTAGTGAGAAATCAATTTAATTACTTCACCCAGAACACTAAGTTATACACAGATTCACTAAATCATTACAGATGGGAAGAGTTAGAAAAGAGAAATGTAAGAAGAGCAGCAATTCCTGTATATACTTTAGCGTTTACCAGTACATTTAGGGAGACAAGGAGAATAAGAGAAATATTCTTATCCCTGACCACCTACATTACGGTTCCAAACTTTTGCTCCTGTATAAACTAGAAAAAAGCAGCATCTTAGAGTCTCTGTTAATTTTGCAGATAACAGCACACTTCTTATGGAAAGTGCAAGTGAAGCCAATTTAGTGTTAAATTAAATTGCGAAAATAAACATTTTAACATCACTTTTGTAATTCTAGTAACATACAGATTTTCAATTGCCTGTCCATCCTTACCAAAAGTAACAGAACCGTTAGAACTTAAGCATCATGTAGACTTACACATAGCAAACCATGTTAAGCCACATAGCATTGAAGTAGGAAAACTCATTAATAAAAAATGGTATTGACTTCTTAGTTCGTTTTTAATGAATTCTCTATACTGCAAGCATTTCCAGACTTCCCATTTGACGTGGTCTAACACAAACACAAGTATTTTAAACCACCACTTTGTGAGAAAAGCAGTCCTGTGCGGTTTACGGCTTCTGTCAATCTGCAAAGACTTGAATTCTCCATACTGTGGAGGGAAATGTGAAGACACCATAGAATCATGTGCAAATATCTCACACAAGTTCAAAATACCACTGTTCAGCTATTGAGTGAACAATGAAAAAAAATCATAGAACTATAACAACTTGCATTATTCTTAATGTAAAATTGATTAGATTTAGGTCATAGCTAAAGTGGGGAATACCTCACTTATAGCACCAAAGAAACTTTGCAAAAAGCATCATCATACCTATATGGAGAGACACTTTGGGAAAAAATCTCTTAGAAAAAGGGAAGAAGGTTAAAAGAATTCAACTGCTGTTTATATTTGGTAGGTCTGGTTTGAAAAGAACTCATGTTACTGAGAAACCATTTATTCAAGTTGAATAGGAACACTGTACAAGAAAAATAGTTCAGCTATTCTCTCCAGAAAGAACCATCCCAGCAGAAACCAGCAAAAACTGGTCAGTCCCCTTGAACTTCAGCATGGCACCTGCCAGGTAAGGTTTATGAAAAACCCCATGTGTTGGTGAGAATGCTGAAGTTTGTAAGGACCAGATGGCCATCACTGCCCACACAGCCACGGTCAGCAGCATATTCCCATGCACTCCATCCTGCTGCTGTGGTTGTAAGCCAGCCACAAGCAGCCCTCGGAGAGCAAGTAAGCATTGGCCCTGCACACTAGAGAGCAGAGATAGCTCTCTTAGGACAAGTGCCACAGATATAATATGTGCCACTACACCACTTGTCATTTTAGGACTGTGGGATGGCCCCACCACATCTTAAAGAGCTGCCTTGAGGTTAACCCAGGCTCTAGGGCAGCCCACAGAATAATGAAACCAGTTGCTTTTCACATTCATTCTGCTCCAAGGTTTGCTTGGTTGGGCCAGAGGACTCATAGGTTGTACGGTTGCTTTTCTAAAAGCCTCTAGGAGGATGAGCATCTCCATCTTAGAGGAAGAAAAAAAAAAAGCTGCAGAAACTTAGCAGCTTGATGCTTTCAGCAAACGTGCAGAAGCTGTGCACTTGCTCCTTCTAGGAAACATGGAGAAATACAAGATCATTTCAGCCTCATGAGCTAAATGGGAACCAGCACCTTGGTTAATTTTGGCTCTAGTTAATAGTCTCAATGTGTGAACGTTTACACTCTCACTGTTCTCTCTGGCGACTTTTTTTTTCTTATCCAGTTTAACTATCTGAGGCTTTCCAAAATGCACGCTCCTCTAATTAACAGATACTGTACTTGGGCCTTTGCAATAACTCTTCAGTTAGCATCTCAAAGCATTTCAGAACCTGTAAGCAGCAGCTAGGAAGTGAACAATGTCCTTTGGTGATTTCTCCTGAAGCAGACTTTGCATGTATCTCTTGTGCTACATCTGTCAATGACTCACAGGTGCCTGGATTCTGAGAACAAGGACCTTCCTCTTAACAGATGAATAAGCATACCTTTGTTTCCCTACCGATGTGTGCATCTTCAAATGTGTGCATCTTCAAACTTGTTTTTTCCTCAATAATTTTGCAGGAACTTTGAGAGTTTTGATTTTTCCTGCAAATGGGGATGGAACCAGTTTGAACATTCCAACATCCCCCTGCACAGTGAAATCCCTTTCTCCTTTGTTTGCAGATTAGTCATTTTGACACAGCAAAACTATTTTATCAAGGAGAAAGAAAAGAATCAGAGTACATTTCTGACAAATAGAAGAAAGAGAGATCTGTAGGATTTCATACAAGAATACAGCAAGAAAGGGGAGTTATATATCTAGATATATATACAAATAAAAATGGTTTCTCCAATTTGAGATGATGTAACTGGAAAACTAGAATTTCAGAGAATTATTTCATGTTTGAAAAGCTTTCTTGAAGAATTTTCCCTGTTTTTCTGATACAGAACTCCCATTCAACACATCTTTGTTGAAGTTTCAAAAACAAAAGTTTGAGGGCCAGGTATCAAAGATCAGCTCTGGAATAATCCATATTTCATGCAACCACTTTCATTAGGGAGCAGTAACTTATGCCAGAAGAACAGGATGAAGATGTTACTGCCCCTAAATTTCTACCCACGACGATCCATTTGTCAGAATCCTTGGTCTCCTGCAAAACTGACTTGGTAACTCTGGATGGCAAAAGCAGCTGCTTTTCATCTCTCCATCATACTAAAGTACCTGCAAAGCTAGGCTAGTACTTTAAATACTGCACATTTTCATGCTTTTATTCTGGAAATACCATCATGTGTGTTATGTAACAGCAAGGATAAAAAGTGTTTTTTTCTTTTTTTTTGTAAAGAAATGTGGACTTGAAAACCTGAGATACCTTAAGGTAAAAAAAAAATATATATATACCCTGAATTGACGTGTGCTTCCTCATATTTGTTCCTCTCTGGTGACCAGTATTCTTTTTGCTACTCTACTTTCAAAGATTAGTGAAACCTATACATTTCTCCCATTTATCAAATATATGCTAAGTACCTTCATCTGAAACACAATGTAATACTTTAGTAAGTACAAATGTGCAGCAGGAAAAGGCAAAATATATTTTTTTTTTGGAAGCTGTGAAGAATTTCTTACAGTTTTTACCTCCCTCACAGATTCCTACCATAAATTTATAATACAAGTTATAAAGAAACCTAAGGTTAATGGCTGTCAACATCGTTGCTTAATCTTTTAATTTACCACATAAATAAGAAAAATGTCATCGTCAAGAATCATACTAGAAGAAAACTGAAGTAATTCATGCTTCCCAAATGAAGCTGCAAGCACAAAGCTTGCTTCATCAGGCAACATAGCTTTGTTAAATCCCCTGATTTTCATAGTATTAATCAATTTCTTCTTAAGCATTAGATAGACGCACAAAGAATAGATAAGATTATATTCCAGACATGCATATGAAATACATTTTAGTAAGAATACACAGTCAGTTTCCTACAAAATTCCCCGAGGAGCCCCCAGGGCAGAACTGCCCAGGTCAAGAGCAGCACAGATCCTTCCACCAGACCCCCCCTTTTTTTTTTCTTAATGATTGGTTAAGATAAGAAGAAACTATTAATGTAGATATTAAAAGCTGATCTCTTTGTATTAGTATTTGGGAGTTTCACTCCAAGAACTATTCCCTTCAAAATGCTTTATTTTCACCACACATACAAGACAGCAATCACCTAAAATTTCTTCTTATAGAGGTTGCTGTTTTGTTGTATATATATTTTTTTTAATGTGTGGAACATAGATTTATGTTCATGACGCCCAGAAAATAACATGTTTCAGCCTTCCCCTTCCCATATCTTATGATCCCAGATGGGAAGAACGATTGAGACAGAGATAACGACACACATCTGCAGTGAGGACTATGGTTTTTAAAAGGAAGTAATTTTGAGAGCATAACAGAGTTGACAGTCTCTTCTTGAAATCAAAGTAGGGTTTTCTCAATTATACTTTCAAAAAAATCTTAAAATCACCTCTCTTATGTAATGGAAACAGCCGACAAATTTCTGAAGCCTACAGAAATGAAGATGACAGATGATATTGAAGGAATAAAATAAGTGATCAGGAATACAGGGAGTATAAAAGCCTCAGCCAACCCATGGGAACTATTTATTAATATTTTTATTTTTAGAATGATGCTATGGTATTTTCATCTAGAAGAGTGCCTTCAGATAACAGGAAGTCTGATCAATCACAGGGCTTTAAAATACTACCAGCAGCATTAACAGATAGGGAATGTCTAAGACCAGCACTACTGTACTTGACCTCTTAAGACATTAAGAATATGGTTCAGAAACTTCTCTTCCTCCATCTTGGGAGCCACTGACAGACCTATCTAATGGAAAATGCAATCATTCCATTATTATCCCCGAAAGGGCTGTACCACTCTCGAAAGGGTGCACCACAACAGAAAGGAACTCCAGCGATGACTCTACCGTGCAAGGTACGTGGTGCTTTATACCCACAGTAGGTGATTTTGATTTACAAGAGCGTATTTTCCTCTCTGTTGTCTTCAGGATTTGATTTTGCTGTGTTCTCTCTCCTCTGCACCCTCCAGAACTATCTGGTTCCTTACATCAAGCTACCATCCTTGGCACTTCACATCTTTTCTATTAGTTTCCCAAAAACTTTTACGTCCTTTCTTCTTCTTGTAACTTTTTTTTTCTTCTCCAATTCAAATTCTCCCTCATCCTCACAAGAGAAACCTGCCTTTTCACCAACATATCCAGCCATGTAAAAACTGAAAAGTGATGGAGAAGAGATCTCCAAGCTCAGAAAAACACATTTATTTTTCAGTTGCTGGAAAGAAAAAGACATTCCTTTGTAAGTAATATAGATGTCATAGGCATTATACCCTAATATTCACCTTATAAATTATACTTGTCCCCTCACCTTCTGGAAATAAAGCATGAGCTTAAAGCTCATCTATCTTCCTTTACGAACAGTGAAAAAGGCTAAATCCATACGAGGAGCTGGAAGGAGAACTTAACACAGGAGATGGTAAGGGGTTTAGGGGTTGTTTTTAGTATTAAAAATTTAGCAAGGCTAAACCTCTGAGGAAAGTGACAGCAAATATCAAAGAAATTTTAATTGCTAGAGTGAAGGAAAACTTTCAAGGCTTGCAAGTGTTTGTGTCACTGTTGTTGACCTCTTTCGGAAGATGAGCGTTTCTACTGAGAACACACCATCTCCCCTCCTTTCTTCCATACTCTGGTGCAATATGTCAATAGCATCTAGAAAAAGCTATTTTTATTGAGAACAGCTTTTAATAAATGGTGCTGTTGATCAAATATTTGTACAGAAAACTATCCTTCCAAAGACCATGTTTGACTGCAAAGCTCCTTGGTCTTACAGCTGTACAGAACAGGGGCAGCCAGACCCTCCCATTCCTTCCAGCAAGATATACCCAATGGATCAGAGCAGTATCACAGGACAGGCTGGGTTAGCCTTAACAACAGAAAACTCAGGTCATACAAGTATTATCAGGTGCAGTGGAAGCACAGGGCAAGAGACACCAAGCAAAATTTAGATCCACTGACAGAAGCTGGAGCACTGCAAGACCCCAGATTTCTGTACTTCAACTGCAGAGAATGCTCTCAGATGCTAAAAAAAAATCCCAACAAATCAGCAGAATAAAAGAAAAACAAAACAAACCAAACCCTTCTCAGAGATAGGACACTGGAAACACCCTCCTGGAAACATCTAACTTGTTCTGCCTGCAGCCACCTCAGTTCTGGGAGGTTTGTAAGTTACCCAATAGTGGCTGCCCTGCTGGAAGGTGTGCAGTTTGGAGGTGTTGGACCTGAATTTGTACTGTACTAACTCAGCTTCAGCATTTCCGTGTCCGTGGTTACGTATCTAGCTCTTAGTTGTGTTGCTCAAATACCTGCCCCATGCTGCGTACTCCTTCACTGCACAGTCTGGCCCCCGAGTTCCTCCTGACGCCCGCAGCAGTACTGCACAGCGCTGGACTCCTTTGCTGCAGTGACCAGGAGTTGCTGATGTCATCAAAGATGACCAGAAGGTCTTGTACCGTAAGTGCCAAATGGAAGACTAGGGAAAATGTGAGCCTGCTGCTGAACGGGGCAGGGCACCCAGCGACACAGGACAAGGAAAAGGCTGAGGTACTGAATGCCCCCTTTGCCTCAGTCTTTCTTTACTATCAAGACCAGCCTTTACAAATCCCAGGTCCCAGAGAGCAGGGGGAAAGGCTGGAGTGAGGAAGATGTACTCTCGGAGGAAGAGGGTGAGGTCAGGGCACACTTAAGCAAACCGGATGTACATAAGTCCACGGTACCTGATGGGATGCACCCATGAGTGCTGGGGGAGCTGGCAGGTATCACTGCGAAGCCACTCTCAATCTTTAGGCAATCATAGTGACTGAGAGCGCTGCCTGATGACTGAAGGAATGCAAATGTCGCTCCTGTCTTTAAGAAGGGCAGGAAGGAGGAACTATACTCCCATCCGCCTCACCTCAGTCCCTAGGACGGTGATGGAGCAACTCATCCTGGAAACCATTTCCAGGCACGTGAAGGACAAGGTAATCAGAAATGGTGAGCATGGCTTCCACACTCGGAAATTGTGCTTGACCGACCTGATAACCTTCTACAATGAAATGACTGGCTTGGTAGATGAGGAGAAAGCAGAGAATACTTCACAAAGGCCTTTCACACTGTCTCATAAGATCCTCATAGAGAAGCTGTTGACGTATGGGCTGGTTTAGTAGACAGTGAGGTGGATTGAAAACTGACTGAATGGTTGGGCCCCAAGGGTACAAAGTCTAGTTGGAGGCTGGTAACTAGGAGTATACCCCAGGGGTCTATGTGGGGTCCATTCATGATCAACATCTTTGTTAGTGACCTGGATGATGGGGCAGAGCGTACCCTCAGAGAGGCTGCAGATGACAGAAAACTGGGAGGAGTGGCTGATATGCCTAGAGGGTCATGCTGTCATCCAGAGTGACCTGAACAGGATGCAGAAAATGGGCTGACAAGAACATCACGAAGTTGGGAAGGGAAGTGCGAAGTCCTGCACCTGGTGAGCAATAACCTCATGACCTCTACAAGGTGGGTGCTGACCAGCCAGAAAGTGGAAAAGGACCTGAGGTTCCTGGTGGACACCAAGTTGAACCCCTGGTTCATGAACCAGCAACAGGCCCTTGTGGCAAAGAGGGCCAGTGGCACCCCAGGCAGCAGTAGGAGTATTGCCAGCAGGTCAATGGAGGGGAAGGATCTCCTCCCTCAACACTCAGCACTGGTGAGGCCACACCCAGAGCACTGTGTCCAGTGCTGGGGTCCCCAGTACAAGAGACACATGGACATACTGGAGAGAGCCCAACGAAAGGTCACAAAGATGATTAAGGGAGTGGAGCATCTCTCCTAGGAGGAAAGGCTGAGAGAGCTGGGACTGTTCAAACCGAAGAGAAGACCTGGGGTGGGGTGTGGATCTCATCAACATGTACAAATTTCTGGTGGGATAGTGTAAAGATAGAGGCAGGCTCTTTGCAGTGGGGCCCAGTGACTGGACAAGAGGTGACAGGCACAAACTGAAACAAAGGACGTGCCACCTGAACATCAGGAAACACTTTCTCACTGTTGCAGTGACTAAGCACTGGCACAGGTTACCCAGAGAGGTTGTTGAGGCTTTATCCTCGGAGATATTAAAAAATACAGCACTACCACACCTTGCCTCTCTAGCCCTTTTTAAGAATTCCTGTCTTACACACAAGTGTTACATGCCTCTCATTCATGAAACACCAGAAACTTTACAGTGAAGGGTCTGATGCTGAACAAATGCTAAATTAGACCTGCAGAGATATGAAATCATTCACCTCCCCTGTTACAGGAGATGCTCCCAGTGCCAAGCGCCTTGGCACCCATCCGAGGGACAACAGACTTTGAGGAGAAAGTATTCACCTCTGGCACTCCTTTGCCTTTGCCTGCTCTCAGTCCTTTACCCAAACATGTTCCAAATATTTTGTAAAAAGCAGCAGCATGCGGGTCCTGCCTCCACCACAACAGCACTAGAGCACAGAGATGGGCAGACAGCTATAATGACATCTACTTTTCCCACCATTTTCATCCTCCATTGCCTCAAATACCATTCAAAACCATCCGTTATACTTTCCCAATATGGTTATGCCAGTCATAATCAATCACTGCATAGTCTAGTGTTTTGCAGACTGCATCAGCTCTCGCAGAGAAAAGAGGACCACAGCTGAACAAACCTGGGCTATGCATTATGAAGATAGAACTTTAACAGATGTATCTTTGCAACCCTACCGAAAATCTGAATCCTTTCTCCCCTGACAACTCATGATACCAGAAGGCCATGGAAAAGACAGAAAACAGGAATGGCTTCCTGTGGCTGGAAAAGTTTCCAGAGTCTTATCTGTCCTCATGCTGAACTTGGGAGGGTGGTTCCCTGCAAAGTTCTGGAAAGGAGAAAGTTTTCTCAGGGGCTCCTCAAGGTTTGTGGAACAAAATCCTACAGAATCCAAGGAGCTTGCTTTCCAAATGAAACATTTCCTTTGTTCACCTGGACTTCCCTGGCAAATATCTAGTTTTGTGCCTACACTTCCGTATGTGGCTAAACCACAATTCTGAGCAAGAACACACAACGCTATACTACCAAAAACACTGAGATTATGGTAATTCATGGCTAAGACTCTACTGAGAGCAGAGTGAATAATGAAGCAGTACACATCCAGCTTTCTGATTTTCTCCATGCAGCAGCAGCTCATGTGTCTAGAACTGAAGACAATACAAACTGGTAACAGGAAGAGCGCAAGACATTTATTTGCCATCTTGGACTGGTCCAGTCTCATGCCCTACCCAAATTCTAGGATCTTCGACAAGTTCAAAGTACAAACCCCACTTACATGGCTGCCCTTTGTGGCAGATATTCCTCTGCTGGAGCAATGCTACCATCTGCTTAGAAGTCCATCTATGTACAAACAACATGAACTTGATTTCTCGTTTCTGTTGGGTACATCAAAATTCTGGTGGGCTGCTTGCTTTCCTTAGGTAAGAATCCTAAACAGAACTTAGTTTATGGAGAACTGCCTTTTAATTATTGCAGCTTTTCCCCTTTAAGTCTTCCTGTAGGCTGTAAATACAATTCAAATGCATAGCCAAGGGAAGACTTTCTAATATAAATTATAATTTTTCAGTGCAATTGAATGACAGTAGGTTTTTACAGACAATATATTATAGGAGTAAAGCCAACAGTAAAATTGCAGAGAAAACTTCTCTGAAAAAAGACAAGGCACACTGCAACCACTTCTATCCCCAGCTTACTGAATATTGAGATTAATTTTCTCAAGTATTTTTCTTACAGTTTTCTTCACATCCAAATGCACACTGTGTACCAACAAGACTAATCATCAGCTGGAAACACAACTTTAATTTAATCTGCAACTTAACCAAAGTTGTAGTAGATGTATTTTTAGTAACAGCTTGAAAATTTAGGCCATTAAATTCATTAACAAGCTTGAAGATATGAACATCTCAGCTACTTAATTGAGTGCTTTTATATTCCGCTAAGCCATGCATTCATTTGGTTATACAGCTGATTCTGCCATTCATCAGTGCCACTCTTATAATTTAAGTAACTCACCACTTGAATTTTTAAAATAAAGCAACGTCCCAACTTTTAAATGCTCAAGAAGAAATAACACAAAATTGTCATCACTGTCTAGATGAAAGACTATCAGAAGTGATAAAAAAGGAAACCAACCCTTAAAGGATACAAAAGTTTAAACAGAATAATATTCCAGGTGACTTATTTACTACTGCCTTCCTGACACGCTGTGTACCAAGAAAATACAGTGGCATTCCCGCACACGGGCCGTACGGCTGATTAAAGACAGAAGAGCTTCACTGTGGAGGAGCTGGAGCTCAGCCTGCAGACTGAAGGTGCATTAGTGGCTGGAGCACAGCAGGCAAGCTCTTGGAGTTAAATCCCAGTTTGACCTACAGGAAAAGGTGAGCTCAAGACCCCTCTGGGAGGAACGCTAAAGCCTTGGTTTGAAGGCACGCTCTTCACCTGGGCTAAAACCCTGATGTAGACACAACCTCTAAGAACCAGAGCACATGCTCACCACCACCCTTTGTACCTCTGCTGAGAGCTGGGTTACCTACTGCATACACAGAGACCGCTTCTTTGTCTCTCACTATTCCTTCCAACATTCACTGCCGTGTGTGCTACACTTACTTCTGATTTATTTCTGAAGAAATTTGAAAGAAGAAGAAAACAACACATGAAAGCTAAAAGTAAAGGACACAGAGACCAGCTCTGAAGGTTTAAGATATTAATAGAGAGATAGCTTCTCTTTAAAAGCCAAGGAAATTGGTATAGCTTATATCTCAAAAATCCCCCTGGGGAACAGTTCCCTCCATCAGATAGCATATAATAACAAATGAAGAGGAAAAATATTTTTCACTGAGATGATAATTTTGAGGTTTTTTTACTTGTATTAGAGCACTCCATTCAGTCTTCCTAAAAATAAATGTTCAATGCCAACCTCCCTTTCTAACACCGTTGGCCTCTTTTGTGGCAGATCTCCCAGATACCCTTTCATATGTGGCAATTAATGATTGTAGGGGGTTTTCTCCCTCTTTTAAAAAATACAAATGTAATATTCCTTAAACAATCAAATTAGTCAGGCATGCCTGACTTTTTTTTTTCTTTTGTAATATCAAATGAAACAGCATATTGAAAATAGCACCACACGTTCATGTTCCTTAGACCACATCTACCTACCGATAACTTACAGCATCTTTCCACCCACCTGTGGGTTTACAAGGGCGTAAAAAACCCACTCCTCTGCTTCTTAAGTGGCATGTGTGTGCCAGTAGCAACAAAACCGCAATAAAACCAACACATACCCATTTTTCAGCCCAACATTTTCATATGGTTTAAAGTTAGCCCCCCAGGCATAACATACCATAGCTGCACCTCATAGGTTTGGAGAAGGAAGAAAAAAAACAAACCAAACCAAACCACCCCCTAGTTTTATAGGGCATTCATTATAGCAGATTTGAGACCTAATTTAATTTAAGATTGGAAAAAAACCTTGAAAAAATCAAAATTTTGGCACAGAAAGTCTTACAGTAAAAACTTTCTAGGAAGATTATACAGAACAAAGCAGAACAAATTTGGTATGATCCTTTCGCAGCAATGGAATTTTGAATCCCCTGTGAAAAGCAATCTATGAAGCATTACAACTCCTCCCATGCATCTGATAAAGACAAGTGAACAAATGATCTAAAAGACATAATTCGGGCACAGCAAATGAGTAGAATATTGTTGCTAATTTGCAAATGTCATTATTTCAAATATTGGGTATAAAAGAGCTACATGATTCAATCTTCAAGTAAAAAAAGATTTATCTAAATCTTAAGAAAAGACCACTCAATCAGTAAAGTAGCTTTGAAATAGCATGTAACATTAACACACCTTTAACAAAGAACTATTTTCAAACTAATCCCTCTATGCATCTGTTTTGGCCAAATTCACAAAACTTCTGAACTTCTCAGATTATATAGTTTACAAATAGAAAAATAACCTTAATGCAAAGCCATAATATCTTTCAATGTTTTCATGGAGAGGCGTTTGCATCTATAAACCAGGTACAGAAACACGGATTTAACTCCCTGAGTCACCTGAAACGTAAACCTAAAGAGAGACCCCCTCACTGACTTTTACTAGATCTGTGTGCCCTTGTACTCCTTTAAAACAAAGGAGTATTTTTGCCCAGATGAGAAAAAGCCTCCAGAAAAAAAGCAGACTTTAAACAGAAGTGACCAATACTCCAGCCAAAGGCTGACCACTGTCTGAGGGACGGCACAGGGACCTCAGGAGTTGGTGGGATCCTTTGTCCCATTAACCCTCTTCATCGAGCCCGACAAACCTTGCTGCAGAGCAGATCGTTCAGTTCCAGATAATCTCTGTTTGGGAGCTTTTTTAGAAAGTAGATGTCTTCCCAATGGAAAAAGTCGGAATGTTATGCTGCAAAAGAGACTTGATTTCCCCAGTGCCTCTGTCCCCTCGCTTGACAGAGTGACTTGCCCCTAGCAACCCTTCTCTCGGACCTGGATAACTTGTGAATTTTCTGATATGAGACAACACCAAAGAGCAGTGAGCAGTCAGTGCAGTAACTTGTTTTCCAAGCTAGGAGTTAACAAACAAGCCTCACAGTTGTTCTGACTGCTGCAGATGAGAGAAGTAGCTTTGCTCTAACAGAACGACCTTGCAATGGAGGGAAAACCCCAAAGCCTCTGCGCTGCCCTTCCCCACGGAGCAAACGGGCAGATGCAGGCGCTACCCACACCTGACGGCTGCTTTGGGGCCAAAGTCATGCTGGATCTCCCATTTTGCTCTAATCATCAGAAGTAAAAAACCAAGCACTTTCTCTGATAAAACAGCTTAGAAACTATATTCTGTAAGAGCTTTAAATTAATCACAGAATAACTCAGCATTTTACAAGAAAACCAAATGATGCTTCAGCCCATCAATGAGGAGGCAGAGCTCCCCATCTCGCTGGCTGTGCTGTTACAGTACTTGCACTGAAAGACCAGCAGTTACCTAACAGACAAATGACAACTAAACCCAAGGAAATGCTTTAAACAATATAAATACAGTGGAAATTCCTTCTGATTTATTAAGCAGCTTACAGGTCTGCTTCTACAGTGATTCCACGGAGCAACGCATGACAAAATTTACCCGTGAAAGTCTTTCAGGGTGTTTAAGATGATTGCTTTTCTCTTGTTTTACACAGTGTAAGCCTCCATAACAGCAAAATGAAATTTTAGCAGCAATATTTTGGTGAAAATATGCATGTAAACTTATAGACTTATATGATATTTGAATAGTTATTTTCTCTGTTGTAGAGGTCTGCAAATAGTCCTTCAAAAGGATGACCGGCTTAGCAAAATGCAATGTTACTGACACTTGCACAACCCGTTACATACAGTATTTGTGAGGCCATAGCACAAGAATGATTTTTAAAAGTACGTTTAGAGTCAAACGATACAATTGGCATCTTTAAAAAGTAAAAAGAAATCTGGTCTAAAGAGCAGTGCAGTGATAAAACAGAAGCATGCTGGCAAGTAGATGTAATTTTAACAGTAAGATTTCCAGCTCTCTTCATCCCTCCTTCCGCATTTTTAACTCTCCACTGATAATTATAAAATGCTTCCAATATGGTGTTATAGCAGTTGAGTTTGTCGGTGACATTTACAATTACATCCTAATACTGTTGAACTTTCCTGCTTAAAAGATCTACTCCGTTTTCAAATTCTAGCTAAAGCTCCACAAATGAAGGAGTGAAGACACTGTAAGTACATTTTCCAAGTACAGCTATCCTTTGCACAGTTTGCTCGTACAATAAGCTGAAATGGCGAATCTTTTTTACTTCATTTCTCCAAAATCAATGAAGTTACAAGCCAGTACAACGGAGTTACGTGAGAAGGAGCAACCTAATGCTACTCATCACACCTATTGAAATGTTTACCTGAAGACTGCTTCTGCAAAGACAACCGCCTTCCATCACACCATCTTATCACCCGCCAAAGCCTCTGTTCTGCCTGATTTGCTTTTTAGCCCTTTCCAGCTAAGTCAGTCCAGGAGGACTTGGAAAAGATCAGGCTTGCAGGCACTACCACACTGCCATTTCTAGTTGGTACAACAGCAAAAAGGTCGGTTGCATAAGTATTTTAGATATCTGCCCCAAACAAGAAAAAAAAATCTATCAGGCTGCAGTTTAATAATTATGTAGTAACTCCCTGCTGCCTACCTCCTCATATCACTAGAATATATCACATCAGCAGTTAGCTTTCTATCCAGAAGTATTTCATTACAACCCTAAATAAAGGTAATCAGGAATATTCCGAGAATATATTCTAACATTAGTCAAACACTGTGAATAAGTAGGGTGAAGAGGGGGATAGATACAGCATAGATAGTGAATTATCAAGTTCTCTATACGAGAAAATGTACATAAACTAAAGAAAAATTCTATGCTAAGAAAAAAACAGTATCAATGATCAAACACACTGTCTGTGTGTATTTAATTTTACTGTTTAAATTAAGGATCTATCAACGTCTCCTGCTTCTTCTTCTTTTTTTTTTTAATTTAATTGTTGTTTCCACTTATTCAACCTTCTGGAACAAGGATGTACAATTTCCCAGCTGGCCACCAGTGAAAATAGCACTTGGGGCTAGAAACATTGAAAAAATCCCCAAAACAAAAAAAAAAGAAAAAAATCACCTTAGGAGAAAAACAAACTTAATTAAAATGGCTTCAAAAAGTTAGCAATTTTGTTGTGTACAAGTTTCAGATAACACAGGAGCTTTCAAGTAAAAACATTCCTAAATGGAAACTTCATGTTTCCAGCAGACACTCATTCAACAATATTTAAGTACTGAGCAAATTATGCATTGCATGACCAGAGCACTCTTCTTTCTTCGACTCTTCATCAAAATCATTTCCAAACAGAAGTGACATGAAAATTTTGCAGAACAGCCGGCTCATGTGAAAACAGCAAGATGTGCTGCCAACAGGAGCGCTTGGCTTTAGAAGCTGATCCTGGATTTCTGTCTGGAGTGTTTCAACATTGCTTCTGGGGAAAAAAAAACTAACTGAAGGTGAAGTAATTGTTTAATTGCTTGTGTATTACACAGAAAACCTGTTTACTTCCAAACTGTTAGAAATGAAAGGGAATTCAGTCATTTAAATATATGCTTAGCTTACTGTAACTATGAGAACTATCGTTACATCAGGAAAAATTTGCACCATCAGGAAATAACAACACAAACGTCCACTTTGGAAGTTGAATTTAATCAATACTTCTGGGAAAAGGGAAGTTGGTGGAAGTTTCAGTTCTTAATGCCTCGAAATACCCCTCTTGCATAGCCACTTAAACTCTTCACAAGAGTACTGTACAGACCTGAGACATGCTCGCTAGTTCACGGGTTGTATTCTGCAGATCACTTAAGTTTTACACCCAAGAAAAATACGACCTGTGGTAACAATGCAAAATTTTAAATCAGAAATTTCTGTTATACAAAACAAATATTAACTACATTCTCTTATTATCTGAAGCATGCTTTCTTCTCCCAGATGTTGTATTTAGAATATTGAATTAGACTGAATTTATAAGAAATTAGACTAATCACAGTCCTAATTACAGAAACAAATTTGGGCTGTTCTCTGTGAAACAAACTCAAACTTTTCCCAACAACCTGAACCTTCAGAAGTGTGACAACCTACAAAATAGATCACATCATCTATACTGAGTTTCCTTTACTCACTCCACCTTAAGGACAGGAATTTCCAGGGAAATACCTTCAAGCTGATAAATGCCACCTGTCCCTGCAAATTCTTAAAGAAAATCAGCTTTCCCCACAGCTGGGAAAGGAGGTGGTTGCCTGGCAGGAATCTTTAAGAGTTTAGGTTCAAGAGAAAGGAGCTAATGAAAGATTTAATCCTTAAGATTAAATTCACACAATGTGTTTTGTCTAGAGTGACCTTCCAGAGGGGCTCTTTACCAGACAGACGGCTTGACAATGAAGCGAGCTGTGTTGATGCAGCAAGAGATGACTTTAAACCACCAATATTTCTAAAATTAGATATTCAGTTTTTCTAGATTGTAAAGAGCAAATCAACAGCATACTCGCATCACTTAGGAATTCTAGAACACTAACACTTTACTCACAAAGCAATGTAATGAGTTGCTCAGATAAGAAAACACAAGACCACCGTTCTTTGGCAAAATGCTTAAATTTCTACAATTATTTTGTCAGCCATATTCAAGATGTGCTTTTGGCTACTAGGGGTACTTTTCGTCAAGACTTTGACCATATATCAGTTAGTTGCTTACCAGGTTTTGAGCAGATTGTCATTGAAATTATTTTTCAAAAGATTTCACAAATACAAGGTTTACAGCACTGAGCTGTAAAAATTCAGGTGCCAAGATTCTCAAACCCAAGTTTGTCAGGACTGGGAACTGGAAAAAAGTTATAGTGACAGTGAATATACCCGTTCAATTAGGATAAAAAGTGTCATCAATAGAATTTTGCACAGGAGTTTGTAGCATTCTTTTCTGACAGCAAGAAAGCAAAACCGTAATTTCTGTCTGCTAGCAAAGTTGCTGTTGAAAGGAAGTGCTATTATATTTGAAAGAGAAGAAAACGATTAAAAGAACCGAAGACATTCTTAAGGTAGCACATAAAACATCGCTGTTCTTTTTGAAGTCTAGTAAATGGGTACAGAAAAGACAATTGAAGAATTTTTGAGATTCTGATCTCAGTTTTCCTTGATTATGAATTAGCCAGCCCTTTCTTTAGATAGCTCAAGTTTTACATTAAATTGTGAATCGTGGAACACAGCTGTACTTTCAGTTAAACCACTGTTCTCATTTGTTAAGACAACAAAGAATAGACAGACTGACAAAACCTGCTTTGGAAGAACTCAAGGGACAGCTTTGATATGCAGACTCTTTCTGATCAGACAGCCAAAAACTAGTAAAATAATTTGCTCTAGTTCAACTAGAGTTCAAAGATTTATTCTGTGTAGAGTTTCAAAGACTGGAGGCTCCCTGAAAGACTTCAGATTAATACCACTCTGTAGCAAAGTAACTTAAAATGCTTCTTTGAATTAAGCAAGAAATACAAATCAAACTCACAATGGGAACATACAAAAGCACAAGGTACTTTAGATGTTTTGAAAATAAGCTGAAGTCCAAGTGTAAAGTACCATTTCATATATATCTTTTATAATTTACCCATTTGTTCTTAAAATTATGATTTCTCCATCAGTCAAAAAAAAAATCATCTTCTCGGGACTGATGCAGAAATTGTCAACAAAAAATTTTGCGAAAGAAAACATTTCACTAATCTATACTTTTGTAAAAGAACTTTAAATCCTGCAAGCAAAATTTTCTTGATAACAGATTAGACAGCACTTCTCGATATTAGATTTCTTCCCACTAGTTATTCAGAGGAGAATACTTCCTTCTCAATCTGAAAAACACTCAACACAAGTATTGAAATTTCCATTCCAAAGTAAAGAAATTCTCAGCAAAACAACCATTAGCCCTTACATCAGAGTTACACAAGCTGAAATTACCAAGACTGGAACTAAACACTGTAGAAACACGGGCCTTGGCACTGTGAACTGAGAACATTCAGAAAAAAGTCTGTTAAAAAAACAGCACTCCAGGAACCTGAACAAAAAACTTTTTTTCTTTTTTTTAATTTTATTTTTCACAAGATGCTGGTCTCGTTTCCACTCTGCTCAGACAGTCATTCCTCAGGCACCGCTGAGGCACATAAAGAAGTACTGGATACCAGGCTTCTTGCAGCACGAGCCATCCTTCAAAAGTCTGAAGGTTGCCATCACTTCATCTCCCTCAAGAACGAGAAGCTGTCAGCAGAGCCTGCACTAGGACATGTGAACAGAAAACGGAAGGGTGCATCTGGACCATCAGTTCATCATCTCACATGAACATGACTACTCAGAAACTAAATTAATATTAATTTTTTTTTTATAACTCCCACTCACCACTGAATATTTCCAATACCTTAAGAGAAATTGTAGGTGCATTACAGAAAACCACGTGCCACAGCTATACGCCATTGCAAGACTGGGATAGAGGTGGCACATTTCAAACTCCTGCTTTGCTGCCCCAGTACCTTTAACACATTAATTTATTAGATGAAGTGCACCCCATTCCCTAGCTCCAGTAATACAATAAGCATTTCATTGACTATTTTAAAAGTCTGCTCTGCATCAGAAAATAGGCAAGTCAACGGACACACACACATGTACACACTTATATTTGCTGTACAGGGCTTCACATCTCCACTAGAGATTTCCAGGATCAGCAAACTAAAAGCTAAAAGCCAACCTGCTACTTCACAACATGCAAATTCAAGATGACAAGGGTAAACATGAGAACTGCATGTGTCCACTATCACTCAAGTCTCATGAAGACAGAAGAATGAAATCAAAATGCATTGACAACTTAAAGCTTGAAATGTCTCAAACTAATTAGATACCTCTTGTGGCTAGGTGTGTACTTTGCTATGGAATCTAGACTTTCAGATTTCCCTTACAAACAAATTCCATTTATACTACTCTCAAAAGCCTTTTGATATTATGTACCATTAAGAATTACTAACACTTACTAGGAAACACCTATACACTTTCATGATTTGTAACTCCTTATGCACAGCTTACAGCAATAATATAGTTAAAACAACGTCACCCATGAAATTTAAGTGGAATTTCATTCCAAGTAGAAAACTTTAGTAGAAGTGTGAGGGGGCTCAAGTCATTGGTCTATGCAGTACCCTTTTAACACGACATTTGAGATAATGGCTAGCATTTTATTCAGTTGCATAAGAAGCTAGAATTTTAAAACAACTCTAGGATGTCAGATTGCAGCCTAACTGCATGGTACCTACCAAAAGTCACAAAAGTAAAGATGCTGCGTTTCCCCTAGCTATTGGATTTTTTTTTTTTTTTTGCCCCATATATGAGAATTTTGTGAAGTGGCATCAACCAAATGCATGACCAAGGTATTCTGATTCTCTTGATTTCCAGATTGAAAACTTACTATGAAACAGAAGTGTGAGATTTCTGTCGGTTGCAGTGTCAGCAGTTACTGGAAAGGTATAATGGAGCAAACGGAGCACTGCTCACCAAAACCTGCAGTCTTTGCAGGCCACGGCTCTGCTAGGAATGAGCTGAGCCAGACCATTACACTACTGGATCATATTTGGACTGCCTTTCTCTTGATCATCTTTTGTTTTCTGGAAAGAGTAATAACTAAAATATGGACATTGACATCAGAGTGATCATAACAAACTGTGAAATAATGATTTAAATACCTCGCCCAGGATGGATTTACATAATGAATAGTTGGGACCGGCCTTTAGAACACAAAGTCTCTATTTTCTGTGATGGAGTTGAGTAATATGTAACTCGTGACTGCAGGCTATATAACAGAGCAGAAATAGCTGAAAATTATTAAATAGAATTTCAGCCTCATTATGCTCCTAACACCTCAAAGACCCCAATTTTCAGAACAGAAACTCCAGATCTTGTTGGGAAATGTATGCTGATACAGCACTTAGCTTTTGGAAGTGTGGTCCCCAGAAACTGCAGTTCACCTTTGTGTTGGAGTGGACTAAACCCCTGGAGATGTTAATCCTGCTGGTTAAGAACTGTTCTTATACTACCCCTCTGGGAAGGTATCCCTTTGGCACATACAACACTGACCAACCATGTACCCATCAATTTAAAATTTCAAATGGCATTAGGATGAGGGACAGCGGCTCCTTTCTATCAAGCAGAATCTCCTGCCGAGCAGACACTGGGTCAGCATCTGAACCAGCACTTTGTGAGTGTGTTTTCCAGCACTCCATTCTGGATGCAATTTAACAAACTACAGGAAAACTCTTAAGAGGTAGAAAGCTCAAAACCAGAAAATTTACTTAAGAAGCTGCTCCAAGACTATTCTAGCAACGCTACTACCTGTACACGGCTCCTGAGTGCAGAAGCATTGCCAAGCTTACTTACCTCCCTATATACAGACAAAGCTCATTACAAGTGTACTTGCTCTATCTTTGCACACCATACATGGGGAATATGTCCTGTTTAACATCTTTATCAATGACCTGGATGAGGGGATGGAGTGCTCCCTCAGTCAGTTTGCTGATGACACCAAATTGAGCGGGTGCGTTGATCTCCTTGAGGGCAGGGAGGCTTGGCAGAGGGATCTGGACAGGCTGGAGCGATGGGCTGAGGCCATTGTATGAGGTTCAATAAAGCCAAGTGCCGGGTCCTGCACTTTGGTCACAACAACCCCCTGCAACGCTACAGGCTTGGGGGAGAGTGGCTGGAAAGCTGCCCAGCAGAGAGGGACCTGGGGGTGCTGGGCGACAGCCGGCTGAACAGGAGCCAGCAGTGTGCCCAGGTGGCCAAGAAGGCCAACGGCATCCTGGCCTGCATCAGCAATAGTGTGGCCAGCAGGACTGGGGCAGGGATTGTGCCCCTGGACTCGGCACTGGTGAGGCCGCACCTTGAATCCTGGGGTCAGTTTTGGGCCCCTCCCCACAAGAAGGACATTGAGGGGCTGGAGCAGGTCCAGAGAAGGGCAACGGAGCTGGGGAAGGGTCTGGAGCACAGGGCTGACGAGGAGCGGCTGAGGGAGCTGGGGGGGTTCAGTCTGGAGAAGAGGAGGCTGAGAGGAGACCTCATCACTCTCTACAGCTGCTGAAAGGAGGGGGCAGTGAGGGGGGTGCTGGGCTCTGCTCTAAAGGAACAAGTGATGGGACAAGAGGAAACGGCCTCAAGTTGCACCAGGGGAGGTTTAGGCTGGAGATTAGAAAAAAAGTCTTCACTGCAAGAGTGATGAGGCATTGGAACAGGCTGCCCAGGGCAGTGGTGGAGTCACCATCCCTGGAGGGGGTCAAGAAACATGTGGATGTGGTGCTTGGGGACATGGGTTAGTGGGTTGGGTGGTGTTGGGTTGACGGTTGGACTTGATGATCCTTGAGGTCTTTTCCAACCTTAATGATTCTGTGATTCTATGAATAGTATTTAGCAATAACCCTAAGCAATATTCCTTAATACGATTCTTTTTGCCTTTCATTTTTCAGAATTCGGTGCATTTTCTATGCAACAAAACATTACAGTATTAGGACGAATTAACAGTGACATGCCACCGCCACCTAAAGCTGCTTCAAATGGTATTCTAAAAATACTCATCACCACCTTGCTTTCCTCTTCCAAACTTCATTTAGGAGGGAATTTATCTTCTAGCTGTTTGAGGCAAGATTAAAGTCTTATACCTTTTAGACTGACATTTTTTTCTGAAAATGCTCTATTAGAAATATCCATGACAAACTAAGAGGACTGTGCAAGCTTCCCATATAGGTATTTATCCAAGTTCTAATTTACTCGCAAATTGGTTGATAGTCATCATTCAACAGTCAATGGTGGGAAACTAAAATCATTTTTACAGAAGAGACTAGCAAGTTTGAATGTTTTTCTAAGAGACTAAAGCAGAAAACCATCTCAACAACCTAATTTTTATTAATTTCTAACATAGAAATATCTCAAAAATGCAGGATGAAAACCATAGCTTCCCCAAACCCATGCTTTATTTTACCTAAAGTAACACTGCAGAAGACATTGTCCTGTGTATGTCCCAGGATCAAGACTACTTTAAAGCACAGTTCAGTGGTCTACAATTCTTTCCAGACAGGCAATAACCTGGTTCTCAACAGGCATTTACTATGATCATTTCCTTAAATCAATCCCAAAACATTGCAGAGGTAAGCATGACAATTCCAGAGTAATACAAAAAAAAAAAAAAAAAAAAAAAAAANGACCTATACACAGAGGTTAACAATGACATAAAGACTGTGGTGTCAAAAAGCCTGCTGAATAGGCAGGAACACAATTAAACATCAATAACGCTTCTTTTTACATTTGAAAGAGCCATACCTGGGTACACTGCCTGTTAAGCTTCTTTCACTTGATGATGACGAAGAGGATGAGCCAGGTCTCTGATCTGCTTTCATTCCCAGAGTCTCTGTTGCACTAATCTGAGGTTTTTCTGCTTCCTCTTCTGGCTTTTTTTTTTCACTATCACTTTCATCACTGCCTTCTCCTAAGATGTCATCCACCTGTCAAAGAGCAGAGAGTCAGTGTAACTCCTAACGGACTATTATACAGAAATCTTCCATAATTATTGGATTGCTCTTAAATAACCATTAAGCTTATGTTTCAGCTTTCCTCGATCTTCTCCTTGAAAATTCAAATTAAACCTCAATGTCTTCAACACAGTTTCTGTAACAGCTCTAGCAACATTCTATTCAAATTAAATAATTTAGTCTATGTTTAACTTCAGATCTACACACAATCACATACATGATACAGTCACATTTGAAGGTGTTTGCACTTTATTACACCAACACGAACAGCCGTAAACAAGAAACTGTATTATGACAAAAGTGCTGTTTAGAAATCAAAGGGAGAGACATTTTATATTACTGTAACATACGTACTTGATAGTATAACAACATGTAGAATCACTTGGGCAAGGCACATTAAAACCTCTATTAAAATCTCTTTTAAAATCTCTATTCTGGATTTACAGGTATACCTATAACTTTAGTGTATTCCTAAATAATGCAGTACAAATGCAACAGAACGCCACTCTAACCAGATTGTCTGCTTATACTAATTAATAAAGGCAAGTCTATCAAAACATTTACACATTTCATTAAATAATTGTTTGGCCTTTGCTTCTGAGAAGCTAGTGTGGGATTTCATGCTCCTCTAAGAACATGCTCATTTGCTCTGACAGGTCTGGAACTCCTGCAACCGTCATTAAAAGCAAATTATACTCATGAGCTACCCTGCCAAGCCTCAAAGTTATCTTCTCTTTGAGTCAGGATTGAACCTTCCAAAAGAGATGAAAACACAAGCAAAGATTCCCCTAGTCTCTATTTCTGTGAATGGCAGAGGCCATGGGAAGAAGCTGTGTAAGTATTTCTGTACTGATATTTAAGAATGTTTCCTAAAAGCAGCTTATCTCCCAGCATAAGTTGAAATATGCTTGATTACTGCTCTGTTCTCACTAATGTCACACCTGCTTTATTGAGAAGAAAAACTCTGTGTATGAACATGGACCAAAAGATTTGGCACTGTTCATCCACTACTTTTACACCAATAATTCCAACAGCCAGAAGCAAGCGGTAAGACAGTCACTCATATCTGCTCCTTCATCCATGCACCTCCAATTTCATTGTTTACCTTGATACGCACGGAAGGAAAGTAAAAGCTGCTTTCTGTTTATCAAAAGATCTACACCTTGCCAGTACTCTACTGGAAATATGGTAGAGAGAGATGAAATACCCTTTTCAGACAAAGGGAGAGCTTGCTATCAAGGAAGGAGAGGAAACAAATTACAGATGTTTGGTTAAGAGTCAAACACCTTTTCTATTTACTTTTCCCATGGCCTAGCTCAGAGAGAGCAGGCATTATGTCCCAGGATGATGAGGGTGCTCCACAGGGTAATTTCACCAAGCACATAGGTGACTCCCATCACACTCCCGTTGACTTGAGAGATGGAGTATGTGGCATTTGTCTTCAGCTCTCTGCTGAACAGATGGGTTTGGGGGATTTATTATCTTTCTACAAGCCTCACTCAGTTATTCCTGTTTGAGGGTAGTAGCAAATTATTCTTCCTTATCTTGTGCTCCTTTCCGCTGAGGATTCTGTCAATCTATTATGTTGCAAAATAGACCTGAGGTAGAAAGAATAATAATACAAAAAACCCCAGTATGAAGTACTTCAAAACATACAAAAATAATAATTTTGAGGAGTCTTGCCAGCATAAGGGCAAGCAAGGACATCTTCAAATATGTAATTGTTTTAGGATACTGCAACTCAAGCTTTAAAACTGGATTTAAAACTTCAGGCTATACTATCCTTGGATGGAACGACTTCTATACAACATGAAAAGTAACTTGCAAGCGTCTCAGATGTACAACTTAAGCTGTTTTTCCACTGGCCCTTGTCTCGGTACATTTTTATTACCTGAAACATTGCTGTCATTGTGAAAACTGTAAAGAAACCACAATAAAAGAGGCACCTCGTACCAGTGTAGTGTATCTAAACACAGATGCCAGCTTCAGGTAGAAACTGTAAGAATTGCTGTGTCAAATCAAATCACAGCAGTGCAAAAGTGCTTGTTTCTCATGACCAGAAGTTGTCATATGCATGGAAGAGAAGAATCATGGAATGCAATCCAGGACCAGGGAGTATGAAAAGATGGCTAGAGATGGGCCAACAGTGAACCTGCTGAAAGTGCAGAAAGTACACAGAGTAGGTATTTTTTGGTGTGTACAGAATCAGAACTACAGAATGGTTTGGGTTGGAAAGGACCTTAAAGCCGATCCAGTGCCACTCCCTGCCATGGGCAGGGACACCTCCCACTAGCCCAGGTTGCCCAAAGCCTCATCCAGCCTGGCCTTAAACCCCTCCAGGGATGGGGCATCAACAGCTTCTCTGGGCAACCTGGGCCATGGCCTCACCACCCTCACAGTGAAAAATTTCTTCCCAATATCTAATCTAAATCTTCCCTCTTTTAGCTTAAAGCCGTTACCACTCATCCTGTCCCTGCACCCCCTGATCCAGAGCTCCCCTTCTCTCCTGTGGCCCCCTTTCAGCACTGGAAGGTCTCCCCGGAGCCTTCTCTTCTCCAGGCTGCACACCCCCAACTCTCTCAACCTGTCCTCGCATGGGAGCTGCTCCAGCCTCTGCCCATCTCCGTGGCTCCTCTGGCCCCACTCCAGCAGCTCCATGTCCTTCCTGTGCTGAGGACCCCAGAGCTGGTGCAGCACTGCAGGGGCGGTCTCGTGAGAGCAGAGGGGGACAATCCCCTACCTCGACCTGCTGGTCACGCTGCTGGGGATGCCCCAGGACACGGTTGGTTTCTGGGCTGCCAGCGCACACTGCCGGCTCATGTTCAGCTTCTCATCCACCAACACCCCCAAGTCCTTCTCCTCAAAGCTGCTCTCAATCCCTTCCCCTCCCAGCCTGTATTTGTGCTTGGAATTGCCTCGACCCACGTGCAGGACCTTACACTTGCCCTTGTTGAACTCCATGAGAAAATCTCAAGTGTGAAAGCATTACAGCTTCTGGGAACACCACGCATGTCCAGCTTCGTTAGAAGATGCTCCCTGTAGCCAACACAGCCAGCAATGGACAGTCATGTGGCAGCACAGATTAAAGCTGTGACAACTCCCTTCCAGCAAGTCTTACATTTGAAACTACATTCCTTCATTCCAAAAGCAACGCTTTTCTGGATAGTCATCTGTTTAAAACTGTATTTTCAATAAAAATAATTATGTTGAGGTTTTCAAAGGACCAAGTTAGGCTGATAGCCATTTGGTGTTACAGATGCCTCTCACAAAGTGAACTTTCATAGTCTTTTAAAATCTACTTTATGTGAACAGTTTTCACAGACTAACAGTCTAGTTACTGCCATGTCTTTTTTCTTTCACTCTGCACAAAGATGACATTCTTTTGAAGTCCAGAATGCCATTTAATATTAGAATTACTAAGTTAGGTGTACACATACACACCCCATTTCTGCGGGAGGGCATTTAAAACACATGTATAAATCATAGAAATATGGCAAATTTTGAAAATAATTGCATATGAAAACAACTAATGTGGCATGGCCTTTATAAGGCACTTTAATAAGAAAGGCACCCACAATACATCTGCCTGCCTAACTATTGACTACATTGCAAATTGCACTGGAAAATATAAAGATTACCATCTTCACCTTCCAGAATTCTCAAAAGAAATGGAAAACAAACCATGTTTTCATTGAGGCAGCAGGATTTAAGCCCTTCACTTGGACAAATGAATAGGTAAAAAAGCACATTAATGTTTAAGCAGCAACTATCTATCTAGACACATCACTGACTTCAAATAAATAAAGCTTAAAGAACAGAGGAAACTTTCAATCTGGTTCAGACCACGGCAGATACTATTGTACCAACTAGAGTTTCTGCTTGTAACATTAGATTTTATACAATTAATACAAATGGAACACATAGGACTTCCCTTCCAACCCAAACTACTCTANGAGAGAGATGAAATACCCTTTTCAGACAAAGGGAGAGCTTGCTATCAAGGAAGGAGAGGAAACAAATTACAGACGTTTGGTTAAGAGTCAAACACCTTTTCTATTTACTTTTCCCATGGCCTAGCTCAGAGAGAGCAGGCATTATGTCCCAGGATGATGAGGGTGCTCCACAGGGTAATTTCACCAAGCACATAGGTGACTCCCATCACACTCCCGTTGACTTGAGAGATGGAGTATGTGGCATTTGTCTTCAGCTCTCTGCTGAACAGATGGGTTTGGGGGATTTATTATCTTTCTACAAGCCTCACTCAGTTATTCCTGTTTGAGGGTAGTAGCAAATTATTCTTCCTTATCTTGTGCTCCTTTCCGCTGAGGATTCTGTCAATCTATTATGTTGCAAAATAGACCTGAGGTAGAAAGAATAATAATACAAAAAACCCAGTATGAAGTACTTCAAAACATACAAAAATAATAATTTTGAGGAGTCTTGCCAGCATAAGGGCAAGCAAGGACATCTTCAAATATGTAATTGTTTTAGGATACTGCAACTCAAGCTTTAAAACTGGATTTAAAACTTCAGGCTATACTATCCTTGGATGGAACGACTTCTATACAACATGAAAAGTAACTTGCAAGCGTCTCAGATGTACAACTTAAGCTGTTTTTCCACTGGCCCTTGTCTCGGTACATTTTTATTACCTGAAACATTGCTGTCATTGTGAAAACTGTAAAGAAACCACAATAAAAGAGGCACCTCGTACCAGTGTAGTGTATCTAAACACAGATGCCAGCTTCAGGTAGAAACTGTAAGAATTGCTGTGTCAAATCAAATCACAGCAGTGCAAAAGTGCTTGTTTCTCATGACCAGAAGTTGTCATATGCATGGAAGAGAAGAATCATGGAATGCAATCCAGGACCAGGGAGTATGAAAAGATGGCTAGAGATGGGCCAACAGTGAACCTGCTGAAAGTGCAGAAAGTACACAGAGTAGGTATTTTTTGGTGTGTACAGAATCAGAACTACAGAATGGTTTGGGTTGGAAAGGACCTTAAAGCCGATCCAGTGCCACTCCCTGCCATGGGCAGGGACACCTCCCACTAGCCCAGGTTGCCCAAAGCCTCATCCAGCCTGGCCTTAAACCCCTCCAGGGATGGGGCATCAACAGCTTCTCNTTTGTGCTTGGAATTGCCTCGACCCACGTGCAGGACCTTACACTTGCCCTTGTTGAACTCCATGAGAAAATCTCAAGTGTGAAAGCATTACAGCTTCTGGGAACACCACGCATGTCCAGCTTCGTTAGAAGATGCTCCCTGTAGCCAACACAGCCAGCAATGGACAGTCATGTGGCAGCACAGATTAAAGCTGTGACAACTCCCTTCCAGCAAGTCTTACATTTGAAACTACATTCCTTCATTCCAAAAGCAACGCTTTTCTGGATAGTCATCTGTTTAAAACTGTATTTTCAATAAAAATAATTATGTTGAGGTTTTCAAAGGACCAAGTTAGGCTGATAGCCATTTGGTGTTACAGATGCCTCTCACAAAGTGAACTTTCATAGTCTTTTAAAATCTACTTTATGTGAACAGTTTTCACAGACTAACAGTCTAGTTACTGCCATGTCTTTTTTCTTTCACTCTGCACAAAGATGACATTCTTTTGAAGTCCAGAATGCCATTTAATATTAGAATTACTAAGTTAGGTGTACACATACACACCCCATTTCTGCGGGAGGGCATTTAAAACACATGTATAAATCATAGAAATATGGCAAATTTTGAAAATAATTGCATATGAAAACAACTAATGTGGCATGGCCTTTATAAGGCACTTTAATAAGAAAGGCACCCACAATACATCTGCCTGCCTAACTATTGACTACATTGCAAATTGCACTGGAAAATATAAAGATTACCATCTTCACCTTCCAGAATTCTCAAAAGAAATGGAAAACAAACCATGTTTTCATTGAGGCAGCAGGATTTAAGCCCTTCACTTGGACAAATGAATAGGTAAAAAAGCACATTAATGTTTAAGCAGCAACTATCTATCTAGACACATCACTGACTTCAAATAAATAAAGCTTAAAGAACAGAGGAAACTTTCAATCTGGTTCAGACCACGGCAGATACTATTGTACCAACTAGAGTTTCTGCTTGTAACATTAGATTTTATACAATTAATACAAATGGAACACATAGGACTTCCCTTCCAACCCAAACTACTCTATGATTCTATGGCTTCAGAAGAAAATGCCAACTAATACCAAACCCTACTGATAAAGATACAGTGAGGGGATGTTTACTGCTTAAACACTATCATAGCAGCTATCTTTAAAATACTTAAAGACTTTTATAACACAGTAGGAATGATTAACGCTGAAAAATTATTCATTCCTTGAAGATGACAAGTTGTTCCATTTAGCACAAGAAGAAGTCTGACAATTCTTTTAAACACTCAATTACAAAAAACAAAGTCTTCAGCTGACAAAGCTATTTTATTTCTTGTTTAGGAGGAAAGCAGCATATACTCATGGAGAAAAACTAGAGACCAAAGAGCAATGAGATTTTCAGTCTCATACTGTGATTATGAGATGTCAAGTACTTAAAGCTTTGTTGAAAAGACAAAACCTTCTGTAGTAGCAACCAGGTCACAGAGAAAATGTTGCTCTAGAGGCCAAGTTTAAACATTCAAAATGAATTAAGATTCTGAGAAAACACCAAAAAAGAAACTGTCACAAGGTACCTCAATTTGTTAGAAAGATCACAGTATCACAGAATGGTTTGNATACAAAAATAATAATTTTGAGGAGTCTTGCCAGCATAAGGGCAAGCAAGGACATCTTCAAATATGTAATTGTTTTAGGATACTGCAACTCAAGCTTTAAAACTGGATTTAAAACTTCAGGCTATACTATCCTTGGATGGAACGACTTCTATACAACATGAAAAGTAACTTGCAAGCGTCTCAGATGTACAACTTAAGCTGTTTTTCCACTGGCCCTTGTCTCGGTACATTTTTATTACCTGAAACATTGCTGTCATTGTGAAAACTGTAAAGAAACCACAATAAAAGAGGCACCTCGTACCAGTGTAGTGTATCTAAACACAGATGCCAGCTTCAGGTAGAAACTGTAAGAATTGCTGTGTCAAATCAAATCACAGCAGTGCAAAAGTGCTTGTTTCTCATGACCAGAAGTTGTCATATGCATGGAAGAGAAGAATCATGGAATGCAATCCAGGACCAGGGAGTATGAAAAGATGGCTAGAGATGGGCCAACAGTGAACCTGCTGAAAGTGCAGAAAGTACACAGAGTAGGTATTTTTTGGTGTGTACAGAATCAGAACTACAGAATGGTTTGGGTTGGAAAGGACCTTAAAGCCGATCCAGTGCCACTCCCTGCCATGGGCAGGGACACCTCCCACTAGCCCAGGTTGCCCAAAGCCTCATCCAGCCTGGCCTTAAACCCCTCCAGGGATGGGGCATCAACAGCTTCTCNCCATCTCTGTGTCCCTCCTCTGGCCCTGCTCCAACAGCTCCATGTCCTTCCTGTGCTGAGGACCCCAGAGCTGGGTGCAGCACTGCGGGGGGGTTTTGCCGCAAAAGTGACTGTTCACTGGCAGCAATTAACTGGCACGGACACTAAGCACAGATAAAAACCTGCTTAGTTCTACACTAAACAGCATCATACAGACTTTACCCATATGTAAAACTTAAGCACGATCAGGTGTTAAGCAACTTTCTATGTCAGAGTGAAGTTTCTATGGTGGCTGCCTATTTGACTGCTCTCTTCTACTGAATACAGCATTAATCTACTTTTTACATATGTTTCAAAAGGCAACTGATTCATATTACATTGTATCCTTGATCAAAGAGGCTAATTCAGCAGTACACCTATAAAAGCTTTTTAATTCCTAGTGAAGCCAAACAGCAAAAAAGCAGTATCAACACTGAAGTGTAAAGAAAAGTTAAAGACAGAGTTCCCCTGAGATTCCAAAAGCAAACAAACCTTTTATAGAAAGAGAAAAAAACCCCACCTAAAGTTGAGCGAGTTTATCTTAATTACAACCACAGTTATTCAGACTTTGAAAAAATTCAAAGTAAAATATGTTTTTAATGGTTTAAAAAATGGTTTTATGACAAGCTTTCAGATCATCCAATTAGTTTCAAAACAAAGGAACTTATTTTATTTTTCTTCATAATTTTTACCATCTACTGTATTTAATGACCTTGCTCTTTGTTCTTATAGTCATAAACATACTTTGTTTGTTTGTTCCTCTCTACCTTTCAGCAAAAAGACCTCAAAAAAAACCAACCCACAGTAGTTTCTTCATTAGCAATTAAGGAATCATTAAAACATTTTGCTGTGTTTTTGTAACATAACAGCACTAATGAAATAATCAAAGCCACTACTGCTTTGTTCCTCAGCAGCAGAACCCTAGAAGAAGACATCTTCATTCTCAAAACATACTCTTTAAAATACACCTTGCTTTTCTAAATATTCACGGTGTATTTTTGAGTGGGAGGTGATGGCCATTTTCCTCTGTGAAGGGGTATTATTTTCAGTTTAGGCAGTGAACAGATTTCTGAGTTATTTTAGAAAACAGGCCTGTGCAATAAAGAACAAATCCAAACCTGTAACCTGTGCTTCCTGGCACACGTGGTCTGGAATTCTGCTCATCCACTGGTATTAAAGTGCATGCAGGAATGTTAGCAGCTTCCGGTAAAGACCTACCAGTTTTAGGATGAAAAGCAGTTATATGAGGGGGAAAAAAAAAAAGCTCTAAGTCTTGGCTCTACGCTGAGCACAGCTGCTATGCTCAGATTTGAAAACCAGCAATTTAACAAACACCATATGGAAGTTACCTCCAGGAGCTCCCCTGGCAGTCCCCAGAGGCTGCCCTGGGACCCCGCTGGGGAAGGAGCAGTGGACACGGCCCTCCCAGGAGCTGCACTTCACAGCACTGCTGCACAGCACCAGCCACAGAGCCTGCACGGGTTTAACTGCAGCCCTGGGAAACGCAGCGTGCTCCAAAAAGGCATATAGTGCAGGGGAGAAACCCAAACAAACCCAACAGGTTGCCTGCATTAGTTTAACCACTTAACTTCTGCAAACGAAAAGGAAAGGTGACTGTGACTTCAGCTGTATACATTCGGGGCTTACTACTCCATTAATACTTGGGCCTGAAATGAAATGTCACACAGAGGCTACATACTGTTATTAAAATGCAACACTAATAGCAGTCCGACATCCCGCTCAGAGGGAGTGAGGCTGTTAATCCTCCAAAGAATGCCATGTAGAAGTTCAGAATATCTCTGAATTTCCCCTATGGAAAAGCAATGCCTTGAGTAGAAACTTTGTAAACTTTGAGATCTTTAGGACAAATACTTGACCTCGCATTTCTTTTATCAGTTTAAAGTCTTTCCTTGGTAATTAGGAAAGTGCTGATGTAAAGATCCTAGGCAGCCCCTCTAAAACATTAACATTATTATTAGCATAATGACAATTGCTTCCCTCAATTCAATTAGCAGCACTTCACCATGCTGGAAAGAGAAAAAAGCCCATTCCTAACAACCAACTTCTAAAATATATTTCTAAAAATTTGCCTGGACTAGAAGTTACTAATTGTAAAATTCACAATGGTTTTTTAATTCAAAGTCTCTAAAGAGAAATGTCTCTAGGGAGATAATACAATGACTCTCCAAAGGCTTCCTGAGTCAGTGATATCGCTGCAGCCTGGAAGCTATGGCTTTATCCAATTAAAAAGCCACCCATGCCTCTAATCTTCCTTTCCTTTATTTTGTTTTCAAAATAAATCCTCTGCCAAAAGTTCATTAAATAGCCACAGGTCTGTAAATCTACTTTTTTTTTTTTATATGGTGAAGTCTGAGAATAAAATCAAAACCACCACAGTACCTATGGCCAGAATACAGCTGTCACCTATTCAGTAGGATAGACTTCATGGGAATCACTGAAAAACAAGAACAGCATTTCAGCTTTGCCTTGACTGCCCGTGAGCTGATGGCTGGGATGGAGAGGAAGGAGAGCCCGAGCCTGCCGGAGGCAGCAAAGGTGGAGCCCTCTGTTTCTTTGCAGCATTTCTAAAACAATGATAGCCTAACAAAAACAAGAGCTTCCTGGCTGCTAAATGCAATGATTCTTCAGTTTAGACTGCTGAAAATATCCATACCAAAATTCCAGAAGAGGCTCCAACACCATGAGTGAAAGGCTAGCAAGTACGAGGATGATCTACAGCTACCCTTCAAAGAAAGAATGTGGTTCTAGTCTGTTACCGACCATTATTTGTGAAAAGTTTTGGCTTTAGGTAAGACAAGAAGGCAGTAGCAGGGAGAAGTCTGTCCTGGGGTTGTTTTCAGGGAAGCAATCCTCTGCTGACACTGGGGGAACGCAGCTGGCTCGGTACCGAACAGCCTTGCCGTTGAGTAATGTTGTTCCACTCTGCTACGCTGCACAGCTTCACTTTGCATCACCATTTTCATCTTTTGCATAGTATTAGTTATGCAGTCATTAACAGCGAGATAGCATTAAAAAAAATGCAGATGTGTTAAAACAGTGTTGAATAAGACCCTTTCCGAAAGCACGCCAGGAGCTCTCCGTTGAAACCTCACTGTCCAGGCTCATTTGATGGATTCTGCAGCACTGTCACAGCCCAGCTGCAAGACTTTAAATGGAAGAAAAAACTCCATTTTAGGCCTAGATTCCTGCCCCGTATTTCTGAGTCCATTATTAAGCTGGACTGAAATGAGCAAACTATTAAAATTTAACTTCCACAGCAATGCCCAGCTATGGACTGCAGTGTGAGGCCACTTCGTACTGGACAGAAAAGAATCCACTTAGTTTGACATCAGGAAATTTTTTCTTCCAAATACGGTAGCCAATTAATATCTTTTAACTTATTTTTCATCTTATTTTTTTCTTCTGTATATGAAAACTTTTCATTTTTGTCTCAATGAATTGAATAGCTCTTCATGTATATTCGTACCAGACGAATGTTTAGAAACAGTTATGAGGAGAAAGACATTACCACCCCATCTTCAAAAAAGCAAGCAAGCTTTTTAACATGCTTTGAGAGATGATATTATGACATAACAGATGTGAACAGTTAAATATTCGTACAATACCACATAGACTGTATTAAGAGAGAGATCTGAGCTGAATTTAAGTCTCTTTGGAAAAAAAACATTTTCTTTACAAAGATGTCACTGGAAGGATAAGCTGTCTTAAGTAGGTTAGGTCATCCCTCAGTACATGAAATTTAAGGGAGAATGTGTGATAGAACTCAGTCCCATTTCTTTCAAGCAACCACCAAAGAACTTGCCTTTTATGTTCTGTTTAATCTATTTTCTCTCTTTGGCATTAGAGCTTTTTTGCTTTCAGATTTCTGACTTGATTTTTGGAGTCACACAATGCATCTATGGCATGTGCTTCAAAACCCCTTTGTCTCAAGCACTTCATATGCAGATTTTATTGTTCTCTATCACAATTACCACTGTCTCATCTGAGCAGGTGGTGAAGCAGTAAAATCAGAAATGTAACAAAAACTAGTATTGTTCATCCTTTAAAAAAAAAAATTTTCCCCTCTATTTAAATCTCCACACAATGAAAATTGTCATTGTACTATCCTGTTTTTGATAAAGGCACACTTCAGCTTAGAATATCAAGTCTGGCACATGTTATTATATCTACTTTGATAGGTTAGAAAAAAAATGCTGTAAACAGTTTAAGGAATATTACCAAACCTTAGAAAAAAGCTTTTATGAGATTTATTTCAGGTATAATTCATTTAGAGATTGACTTGCATGTCCTGGATCACTAAATATAGATTTAAAATCATTGTGCTGAAACAACTAGTGTAACTAAAGCTGGTCAGAAAAAAGGCTACACCTTTTATACATACATACATACATATATATATATATAAAACATATACTCAGAGGTTGGAAAGGAATTTTTCAGTACTGGTTTCCCTACTGAAAATAACAGGATTGAACTAGTAAACACACTCAACACTTGCAAGCTAGAAGGCAATGGAAACCATTTGAGTGTTCAACATTTCCATCATGCAGAATATCAGTCTTGCTTTTTCTACTTCACTTACCCCATCTGCTTTAAAAAAAATCAACAAACGTTATGGGACATTTGAGAGTTTGTTGGTCTGTAAACACCTAGAATCACTGAATAATTTAGGTTGGAAAGGACCTCTGGAGGTCACCTGGACCAGCTCCCTGCTTGAAGCCAGTCCAGTTGTATCAGTTACTCAGGGATTTGTCCAGGAGTTATGAATATCTCCAAATCTAGAAATCCACAACCACTCTGGAAAACGTGGTCCAAAGTTTGATCACCCTCAAGATGAAAAGATTTTTCCTTATACACAAAGTAACCCACGCTGCAATTTGTGTCTGCTGCCTCCTCCTGCACACCTTTGGGATGCATCTGCTTGTCTTCTCTGAACGCTTAGAATCATACAAAAGGTTGGAAAAGACCTCCAGGATCAGCAAGTCCAACTGTCAGCCCAACACCACCCAACCCACTGACCCATGTCCTGAAGCACCACATCGACATGTTCTCGAGCTTTTTGCTCAAAAACCTTTTCTTGCTTTAATGGAAAAACTAACAATGGAGGAATCTTCTATCCAAAACCAAAACCCACCAAGACAACACACTTATTAAGAAAAGGGGCAAAACCCACTTGCTCTTATATGCAGTTGTTGACAGCTACTGAGCTCTCATCACCATCATTAAATGAATTGCCATGTGCCAGGAATAGTGCTTTTTTTTAAAGGAAAAACACTAGTTTGGACCTCAGGGGGCTCTAACCAGGAGTTTGTTTCAATAATGCATGGCTTTTTCTATTAGGACAGACAGGTAGCCATTAAACTTCATAAAACATCAATTTCTGGTCTCTGAAGAGCTCATACTTTAATGACAATCGAAATAAAAATACAAAGACTATGAATTTAAAAAAATTAGGGAAAAGTAGCATGCTGGAGTTTGTCTTTATTTTCACAAATTCAAAACTTGTAATTTGCATTTTCTCAGAGAGAGACAAAATAAGAACAACAAAATTACAGGACAAAAACCAAGTGCCAAAAAGGAAGAGAAATTTTGATTTATCTGAAGTTTTTTTCCCTCCTCTGCTTATAACACTACCAAGAATCAAGCAGAAACAAGTGAGTAAACCTCCAACAAATAGATAGTAAGTTTAAATTTAACTGGGACTATTGGCAGAATCTCTGATGGACAGTAAAATTTGTGTGTCCTAGTTTTGGCTGGAATAGAATTAATTTTCTTCCTACTAGCTAGTATGAGGCTATATTTTGGATTTGTGCTGAGAAGAATGTTGATAACGTACTGATGTTTTGAGTTGTTGCCAGGACAAACAAGGACTTTCCAACTTGCCATGTTTTGCTAGTGTGCAGGTGCACAAGACACTAGGAGGGAGCACAGCCAGAGCAGAGGACCCACAATTGCGAGTTTAGAATTCAAGCTTCAGTTGAAGACTGAGGCCCAAATGGGCCAGTGGTATACTCCATATCATCCAATGTCATGCCCAATATATAGATGAGGGTTTGTGGGAAGTTGTCTCTCTAGTTTTCTCTCTTTGGTTCTCTTTTTTCCAGGATTACAGTTTCAGGACTCTCTCTGCTCCGGGATCGTTAGCCAGGGAGAGGCTGGGCCTTGGTCAGCAGGTGTTGAGTAGGTTCACCGTGTATCACTCATTTGTATATCATCATCATCATTACTTTCAATTTTATTGTATTTCAATTATTACTTTGTTCTTATCTCAACCCGTGAGTCTCCTCTCCCTTCACCCCTTCAACTCTCTTCTCCATTCCCTGGGACTAGGGAGGGTAAGCGAGCAGCTGCATGATATCTCCTGACAGCTGGGTTAAACCACAACATTGCACACCACTGGGCAATCTTTCAAGTTTTTCCATACCTGCAAATCTTAAAAAAACAAAACCAAAAAAGCTGCAATGGAACAGAAACTTCAGCTGCACGCTCAAGTTTAAATGCAACACTTTACTATATGTCCTGATGTCACCTTAGGCAAGCCTTCATCTTAAAGGAATGAGCTAGTGAGTGAATCCACAGATAACCGTCCACTGTACTCAAATTCTGTTACACTCTTTTTGTAGAGATAAGCACTACCTAAATATCCAGAGACTGGAAAACTTAGAGAGTCACTTAGTACAAAAAAAAATACATTAGCCTATTTGTATTGCTTCCATCATTCCCTCAGAGCAAGTTTTCTTTGGACTTAGGCTTCATATTACAATAATTTTTTGATCATCAAAATATGTTGAAGTGCCCTCTTGACAGCATCTGCTCTCATGAAGTTCCACTTAAAAACATAAAACAAAAATGAAAAAATCCATAGACGCTGAACACATCTATTACGGTGTTTACCTTCACAAGCGTTTTGTAGAGGATAGCACATCGATTGCCCAAACCTAAAAAGCAATGGGATTTCTACGTAACAAAGGCTAGGATGATGTGGGATCTACTGCTAAAACTCACTCCCACTCTGGCCCAGTTAATATCATGCTTCTTGACAGGCGGAGGCAGCTCTCAACGGGTGTGGGCAGGTTTCCTCCATCAATCCTGCTGGTTGCCTAATTGGTTTTAAAACAAGAATGGGACAGTTCTCTCTATATAGTCGCTATTTTATCTGGCAACATCTACCAAACTGGTGGAGGAGGTTTAAAATAACTATTCTTTTTTTAATATGAAAAATAATACAGGTTTTTGCAGCCTGCATTTCTAAACAGAAAATCCCAGCTTTTCTGAAAAAAGTACCAGGACACTTATCTACATATTCTCTTTCAAGTCATCCCCGAAGACATCAGTTAATGCTGTAGCCAACTTGCAAGTACACTTAGCACATTATCCTTGAAAACTTCTGGAGAACCATTTAGGGCTTAACCCATTTGGCTATTCCATTAAAGTAAGAAATCCAAGCGTGTGAGGGACCTTGATTTGAATTCATTTCCTATCACTTCAACCTGAATTCCAGCTTATTTAGATTACATTTAAGGCTCTAATGTGCTTCAGCTCAGAGATAAACACCAAACTTCTGAAATGCTGCAACCAAAAATGCAGTCTGTTATTCAACAGTGTCATGATCAGAAAACATTGTCTTTGTAGAATAAGAGCCACAACTGTAGACTTTACTCCAATAGATATGTGAACCCAAACAATCCTCACCCTAAAAAGAAGATGCATGCAAGTATAAACAAAGAGTTTCAGGTATACACAATTATGCAGACCAAAAAAAAAAGTATTTTTTGCATGTCAGCTACTTCAATGCTTTCTCACGATGAATCCTTGTTACCAGATGTCTTTACTATTAGCACAGTGCTAGGTTTTAGCATCCCAAGGTTAACTGAAAGC
Organism: Syrrhaptes paradoxus; assembly: GCA_013400615.1. NCBI lineage: Eukaryota > Metazoa > Chordata > Aves > Pterocliformes > Pteroclidae > Syrrhaptes > Syrrhaptes paradoxus. The sequence continues at coordinate 85,479 of VZTO01011773.1, forward strand.
ATCTTTCACTTAGAGAAACTGAATAAATGCTTATCACTAAATACACATTTCAGAGACAAATGAAGTTTTTTTCCATTTCAGAGGTTGAAGTCCTGAACTTCTTGATCAGCATCATAATAAAACTGTTCATAAGTCATAGTATACTAATTGAAACAGAAAATACTAAGGTGAGAACCAAATACAGGCAAAAAGCTCCTTTCATTTACTGCTGGATTGACAGTTGGACTTGATGATCCTTGAGATCTTTTCCAACCTTAGTGATTCTGTGACCTGCAAGTTGAGGTTTTCTGCAGGTATCACAGCTGCAAAGGAACTTAAACTACTGCTGCGCAGAGCAATGGGGACACAGTAGGGCTCACTACCTCAAAGCCACTGCTACGTAAACGCAGCTATGTTGTGTTCAGTGTAGATTTATCCCCACACACCACGAACAAGTTAGTAAACCCATTCTGATCCAAGCTAGCTATAAGCAGAGCCAGTGGGGATCTGCCACGACTTAATTTTAACTGAAGTTTAGCATTAGCATTTGCAAACATCAGCTGGTTTCATGAAGCATTGCTTAGCTGTCAATGAACTTCCCTCTTCAGGAAGCCTGATGAGCTTGGTGTCATTGTGAGAAGAGGCAAGAGACATTTATCCATGTGCTCGAGCTAACAAAGCCACCTCAAACAGCAAGCACTGGGGAGAACCATTTCTGAGTTTGCTTGAGTAGAAAGTGAAGACAGGTCGGTTTTGAAATGGATTCTGCTGAACTGGGTGACAGGACCACAAAAAAGACTCTGTAAAGTCAAGCATGAAGCTTTTAAGTGAAGTCGTGAAGAAGCAGGAGCACTGTGCACATGCAAGTATCCTGCATGGCTTGTTCACTCAGTAGCCAGGATTAGGCATGGAATACTGTAAGAAAAAAAGAAAAAAAATCCAAAACACAGTGAAAGTAAGCCCAGCAGCCAAAGAGTGCTCGGTTTCTACACCAAGCTCAATATGAAGGTGATGAATACTACGCAGGTTCTGATATGATCTCTGTGTCGTGCTATGCCAGCTATATCCAGTCCTCAATACCTCTGTGATGAAGCAAGTTTGATGTTGGTGTACTAAAATATCTCAGCTAGACAGCTGCCTGTGTTCGTCTGAAAGCAGGATCATCATATTATGAGGAATGACAGAGAATATTGTCTACTGCTGACTGTGACCACTGACCAAGAGAAAGTGCAAGCTCCCATGCAAAACCCATAACAATAGAGTAACAATGACATTCTCTCAAAACCTAAAATGAGTACCACTCCTAGTATTTCAGCAATATTCAGTAACATTTCCACCACATGGAAAATTTATAGCAGCATGACCTTTCAGGTAATTATTCATTTTGTGGCTGCATTGCAGCAGGGATTTTTTACATCAGGAGGGGGCTCTAGTTCTGCAGATTTTCATGGTCGCTGGAGTTGTACATGGAAAGGAAACGTCCTTGGTGATGCTGACGCAGGACTACCACACTGAGGCAGAGCTGAGGGGCTACATTCAGTGCTCTCTGAAGCTGGTGCTCGACAAGAATGAAGACTACCAAAGCAAAAGGAAAGATATTTATCATCTCAAATATATCTTAGAAATGACCAATTGTAATTATGCATAATTTCAATTTCAAAATAAGTTACCTTATGTTAACTGATCAAGAACAGCTGATTAAAGAATAAGGGTACAAAGTGTCATTCAGTGCTGCGTTTATAAATAACCTGGCCTTTATGTCACCAAAAAGGACTTGCATTTTATAACCCCAGAATTCCAAACCCAAGTTAAATCTGTAAACAATTACAGCAGACTAGCATGATGCAAGTGTCTATAAAGATTCTCCACAGCACTTTATACATATTATGCTATATTGCATAGATATATTTATTCTTATGTTGAAATACAAGTATCAGAGCATCCTGACAAAACAAAAAAAAATTATTTATGAAGAAACAGTTCAGACTTAGACCAGGACTTGAGCAGATACTTTCAAAGATCGCTCATGGAGAAAAACAGCTCAAATTTAGATGTAAAAGCATGTTAGACTTGTGATGAGGCTCAGTCAGGCCCTATATGCAGCTGCTCAGAGTTATGTTAGGGATCAGCTTGCAAATTGTTTAACATGGCTCAGACAGCTCATTCTTAACTGTGGCCAATTAGTGCTGACAGCCAAGGAGAGAACGCTGAAGATATGTAACATACTATCAGCACTGGCAGAAAAAAAACAACTGGAGCATATGGAAAAGCCTTCTTCCCTCTAGAAAAAACAACCTTCACTTTTTTAACACCTGGTACATACATCCTAGACATGGAAGCTTTATAGACCTACTTCCCATTTCATATGGAATAACATTAGAATAATGCATTTGCTGTATAACCAGGCATACTTTAAATGCCAAAGAAGTTCATATCTGCAGAAATAAACATACAGAGCTTAGATATAACCTTACTGGCATAATATTTTTTGCACTGTGCTTAGCAGAATGATAGAAACACGTAAAAAGCTACTTTTCTCCATAACTTATGAGAAAATTCCCTAAAAATGCAAGCTTACTTACAATGAAATAATTTTGAGAACACTTTGGAAGAACAGCAGAGGATCTGCATCAGAAAAGTATGAAGAATACGTGAGATGGCAGAAGCATCTTTGTTGACAAGTAAATCAAATCAACCTCTGACTGTCAATAGAATAAACAGTGAAATCCAGACGAAACTCAATCTTATTACTATAAATCTTATCAAATTCCCCAAAAAGAGGTCAGCTCTGAAGCAAGCACAACTGCTTTCTTAGTTGATGTCCGTTTGGTGCAGCCCGCTAATAATATCTATTGCAGCACAACCATTTGTACTTATCTCATTGTTAAATTACCCATGACGTTATCTAGGCATAATAAAAGTGAATGGGTCTCAAACATACATTTTCTTTTATTTTCTAACAATAGCCTGACCAGACAAGAATCTGACTGATCATGTTCATTTTGTACACGATTCCATATAATATCACCTTTTATATAACAACTTGTAATGAGTGCCATCAAACTAATCCTTACATATATAGGTAGTTTCCATTTTTATCTTTAAAATGCAGATATTTATACAGTGTGCCATCGGAATGCCATAAGGCTGCAATGTTTCCCATATTCCCACATGGCATATACAGTCATAAAAATAACTACAATGACAATAAGATGTCCGCGTACACCAGAAATTGTGCTTAATGTTTTCTAAGCAACCTGTGTAGAAAACCAGAAGCTGTCCAAAACTGATGGCCTACTTGGAATAATATCAAATTAGATAAAAACCCTTTTCTTGCTTGGGTAATCAGTTGTCTCTTTGTAAGACATATTACATAAAAAAACCTTTTCACAAACACTCCAAAAAGCTGCTAGGGCAAGTGAGGACCATGATGCCCTCTTAATTAAAAAAAAAAGAACCCAGCAGGTAACCAGCTGTGTGGAATTAGTGCATAAACTAATGGTCTGTAGATAAATATCAGACTAAAAAAAAGGAAATTACATGTTTCCCATATTGCTAATCCATTCCAATTTCACTGGCCTTATCTACACTGCATTTCTGTTAGTGCTCTTTCCATCAGGTGAAGAACAGTCAGGGTGACAATGTTTCAGGTTAGGATGATTTACCTACAATGTAAACATGTCCAATACTGATTTTTTTTCATATAACTTCTGTAATGAAAAATAAGTGAAAATGTGTTGCTGCTTTTTAGATCTGTTTTTGTTTCTTGGTACAAAATTAATTGCTCAAAACAAAGGCAGAAACCAATGACTGAGATCCAGCTTCCTTTAAGTGCTCATCTTTCCGTTCTCCATCCCACTGTACTGATCTATTTTAATTCTATACTGCCAATTCTTGTTGCCAAACTACTAAAAATAGTACTGGACAACTTCACTCAGTGCTCTCCACTAACAAGATGAGACATGGGTGAAATAATTGCTTTAACATTAAGATATTATAACGTTCAGTTACTTCTGTGTTATTTAACCATATTAGAGACGGGTGAATGTCAAAATCTTAAACAAGAGAAAGCAGTAAAAATTCTTTCCTTGTTTTACAACAGCTTTAAGCCATGTTCACTACAAAACAAAGTCACATTTCTTGGTGCATCAGCCCACCACCACACCCCAGCAAGTGCTCCATGAAGATAAACCAGCACCCTGATTCCCAGCACCACAGCTTCACCGTTTCCCTCCAGAAAACTATTCTCAGAGTGAATGAAAAACACTTTCAGTCTTGCTGGCTTAAGCCATTATTAAGGACTCCATACTGAAAATGAAGAGGTGACGAGGTTGGAGAATCAGCATTTCTCCAGCTTCCACGCTGCCCATTCCAGTGTGCAGGAGAAGCTGGCCACAGCAGGGGAGCTGGAGGGGACGTGGTAAGGTGACAGGAGGGACATAGCGTCCTCAGGTCTGCTTATGCCACAAAACCTTTTGACAAATTGTTTTCATACAGCCTGTTACTGTCTCATAAGCTTTTGATGAAGAGTAGCACATTTACCTTTTACACTTCTCCGTATGTATACTTTTATCAACAGTTGCCTCAAAATGTTTTTTCAGAAGTTCAGTTTGGGTGGAAGTGGTCTAATAACTGCAAAGGAAACCTCATCATTTCCAAGGGCCAAGGCGCCTGGATGATAATCACTGACAACAGCAAGCGTATACATAGGCTCGATCTTTGAACTTCAAAAAAAGGCTCCAATTGACAAGAGCAGACTGCTAACTAAATTTACCATCTGTACAATTCACAACATGCAATTTTGTATGAGAAATGTAGTGATGGAAATTTAAAGAACTGTTCACGTACAATGCGGTGTCCAAGTGAGCCCCAGGCAACTATTATTTTGCACTAGAGAGCACACTCTCTGCACTGAATTAGTATTTTTAAACTAAGAGACTAACCACTCACTGAGATAATATCTTTCACTAAACTGAAGGAGAAAAACACTGCCTCTTAATTCACTGCATGGGATAGCCACTACCTTAAAAAACAAAGCAGAAATTAAGGGATAAATCTGCTTAGATGAAAGCAAAATGCAGAGTGACAAAATGTCCTTATGTAAGAACAGAAAGTTGTCATTTCAGTCTTTATATACGGCACATCAATTCCAACACAGTTAAAAGGAAAAGAACATGCAGAATATGTACCAAATCAACAGAACCATTCTGAAGCAAAAGTAGTTCATTAGGCAATTCCCACTCAAGAAAAATCTGTATACTTCAATGCATTGATGCACAGGACATACCTTTGCAATGAGGTCACTCTGCAGCTGCTAAGGACACATCCAGCCAGATGGTAAGAACCATTGCAGCTCCGCTAACTGAAGTGAGAGACAAGAAAGCTGGAGGTCTGACTTGTGTCAGATTCACTCCCTCTATTCCCCTCTTCCAAGTCCGAAACTGAGAGGGATTTAAACCAGCAAAATATTTTACCTTCGATGGCAGAGAAGATGACACTTGACAAGATACAGATGCTGCTCTGTAACACCCTGACAAAAACACAGGAATGAACAGAAAAGCACAAGGATCACACAAATAGTAGGCTATGTGTGCACAGCTGTTCCAGGACATTAGTAACCCCAGGTCATCTTGGATGAGAAGCCACTGCAGAATATAATCAGAAATCTTTCTGCCTTACTGCACTTATTTAAATCCTACTGAAATCGCACTGCCTTATTCCCTTTTGAACTTGCCAGTGGTGAAGCCCGTACTGGGTGTCTGCCTAAGACTGGTCCTGCAAGTGCTGACAGTGACAGACAGAAGTCCCTACGGCTGTCTGTCTTCTTCTGCGACTTCCAGTCTACCATGGATTTTTCCTTTCTCACTGGCATTTTATAAGGGAGCATCTTGAAATCTTTCTATGCATTTCTACAATTTACATGGACTGGTGAATTAGAAAGCACCTGAAAAATAAAATAAAGGAACTGTACTGCGAGCCACAGCTCTTAAAAGAGCAGCAAGAGAAAAATTTGTAGCCAAAAGGAAGAGATTCTATGATAATTTGAAGTCTTGACCTTGTTTATTTATCTCATGGACAAGTGATTTATCATACACAAGAATGTCAACCTAATTATGAAATTGACACTGATTATGAAAGGGAAAATCTTTAAGATTACATAAAGCTGATTCAAATAAAACTTTTTACAAGAAGTTAGCACAATGCACAGGGCTAAAAATCACCTTTTAGATCTGAAACAGACATCCATGAAGAAAAAATACATTTTACACAAAAGCAAAGTCAAGGTCCATCAGGAAGCAATTACTATATAAAAACAAACACAGCTTATTTATAGCACATAGGACACAACAGTGCTAAGATCAGATCAACTTGACTAGGTAACTGTACATGATGCTAGTTGAGCTGCATATGGTTCTCTCCAAATACAAATCCACAAGAAAACCATCCTTAATAAAAAGGAGTTAACAATAGCTTGAGTGAAAGAAGAATTCTAAATCAGCAAAACTAACAGAATTTATTAATTACTGATCACAGGTCATTTTTGCTTGCCTTCTTTAAACGTGTAAGTAATTGTATCAGTGCAGAAAGGAATCAATATGCTACAAGTTCACAGGAGCCGTTCTCAATGAATTCTGAAGAAATAGCCTCACAAGATGATCGATAAGTAACCTCTGGGAACGAGAGCCGCACGTCACCCTCCACTGCGATAATCAATTATGAATGGAGAGACATGTGTACATCTTCAGGTGATTTGTATGCCATTACCTTCCTTTGCAAAACTTGCTTTAGAGAATAAATCTTATTTCTGGAAACAAAGAGTAATCTGAAGCCCGGGCTCCACTTGCTGTTTTTTGTCAATAAACTACAGCAGACCTGCACAGCTCTGTACTGCCTAGAAGGTCAGCTACTTCCACCTAGCCCTGGGGAGGGACAATGACCCCACACAGCCACACCAAAAGCACACAACGAATGCTCTTGTACTGCTGTGGAAAGCGGCAGGGCAAGCGGAGCCCTGCTGTAAGGGGGGACAGAACACTCACGGACAGCCCAGCTTCCTCTCCCTACAGGTCACGCTTCTGCAGCAGTTACTTTCAACACTGTCAGTGGAAGGAAAAGTAGATAACTTCCTCGTGAGATTATCCTAGAACAGGCATTATGGACAAAAGATATTTCTAGTGAGTTGTTATTGCATTTAATCATTTGGAAACCTCTTCAAAGATGTTTTCAATCCTTCCCTTTTGGTGAAACCAGCAACATACCATGAAGATTACAGCGTACTAGATACAATCTGATATACACAGCGTTTTAATGGAGTAATCTTTTGCAGGTTATATATCAGACAACTATATAGAAATAAGAATTTATTCAGGCCTTTAAAATGACTATATTCAAGCTAATTTAACTGGCAGAATTTAATTCTGCTTCCCTTGACCATTCCATAACAAACAGCAGCAACCAGTTGCAAAGCATCCATGTCTAGCTAGCACAGAAAAGGATAGGGAAAAGATGTTCTTCCAGGTGTGAGGCAGCAGCATTAGCAGTCTGTATATTTCCCAAGTACAGATCCATTCCTTATGCACTTACTCTGATTTGGCAACTGCCCTTTGAATGGCAATCCTATTACACTGAATGCTCTTGTTCTTGCACTTCCCTGAAGTTCAAACAGTCCCTCATGTCACAGGGAAAAGAAGCTACCATTGGGTCTGGTCTTCCAGACTTTCGGAACTGAAAACAATACAAAAGGCTAAGTGACCTTAAACTGCAACTCAGTAGCTGGGATGGCATTCATTTCCTTTGACTTATTTGGTATTTATAGCACAACTACTGGCAAAATGATAAGAGAAGATAAAAATCCATGTAAGATCAAATTTTAGTAGAGATGCCTACCCCACAGCAGTTCTTCCCCACGGAATACTGGAATAGATACTGCTGTTTTACTAGGAAAAGCCACAAACAGATGTTTAAATAGGTTAAGGATGGAAAGGGATTTGGGAATAAATCATAATGAAATTATCTTTATTGGCTTCCATCTTGACCTTTCTAATAAAACTCTGACATACAAACTACATGCAAATTCTGTATTGCTTAGGGCTGTGTAGCCTTTTCAAAGATTTTTGCAAAGTTGTTAAGTGCAAAGGAGCTACTTATTGCTTTTTATGTCAACAGAAACAGTATACATAAATGCTTGCATTTCCTGTTCCATTTCACTAAAAAAAAAACAAAAACCAAAGCCAGTGCCTAAAGCTAAGAGATCCTTTTGATCCAGTAGAAATCTTTATCTGACTTTGCCAGGAAATTCAGCAGAAATACTGAGGATACAGTTTTAAAGCTATAGGACTGCAGTTCTGCCTTCACTACTCATTCTCAACTCTTCCCATCTTCTGTCTGCTTCTGGCACTAGCACTCACACAGAGACAATTGAGAGTTATTTCAGGAAGCTTGTAATGACAGAGATTAACCTGGAAAGAGATCTTTTGTGACCCAACCAGCTCCCTGAACTGGCTTGCCATATGGTCCTATGATTATCCACAGTGGCTCAGGGGCAGGAACACAGCACCTGAGACTTGTGGTGGCTTACACCATAGCAAAGTCACACAGGAACTTGCTTTCACTCTTCTTGGACCACATACTCCCAATCCCAACCACCTCAGCACTAGCACTTGCAGCCATGGAGCAAGCCAGCACTGTTATGACCAAAACACTCCCTTGGTCCATGGAGGCAGCTGCTGTAGATCTTGTGGTTGGCATAGCACTGGAATGGATACAAATCAAGCAACAGCACATTTGTGGCAGAAAGAAATTTCACAGCTCTTAGTGAGATGATTGCAGAAAGGCTCTTCCCCTTTAACACGTTTTGATAAAGAATGAAACGCAGGCAAACACCTTTCTGTGGAAGTTAAACTAGTCACAGTGTCAATGCTTACCAAGCTCATTCTCACTTTCTTTGACAATGTTCCCGACAGAAGAATCTCCTGGGTATGTGCCGCTAAATTTTTATATTTTACAGACTACATTGCCTCATGCCCTCCCTGTTTCACACGTGCATTCCCACACAACCCCATAAAATATTTTTTTCTTTCTTATGTTACATTTCTCGTACATGAATACATTATCTTTACCAAGGTGATGCTAGCACACCCAAGACCAGTCCACAAAGGAATCAAAGCTAAATCAACTATGAAAAAAATCCATTGGAAGTGGGCTTCATTTGTTCTGAAGTTCATGTAGTCTAGTTTCCAAACATAACATGCAGCTTAAGTAAAAGCATAATTTAAAAAAACAAACAATCACAATTTTAGATGTTTATATTTGTACGATAGGTAGAAAAACTTTAACTTCCTTGGTCTAACTGTAGCAGCATAAAGAGCAATCAATCACAAAACAATGCCAGAAGATTCAGATTTTTAACAATGTCCCTAAATATTATCTTTAGCAACAGAACAATAAATACTTTACGCAGCAATTCTGGAAAACATACACACTTTCTTCCGACTCAGTGCACATATTGCAACAGCAACTCTTTAATGGTTTCCAAAAGCCACACCATTAGAAAAATGTTAGTACACAAAAAGATAAAACCAAAGCATAACAACAACTTGCTTTAAGTACCACCGACAACACAGAAGGAAGAGATGGATTTGAGGACTGGCATCTTGGCAAGAAATACTATTTCTTGTGAAAGTCTGAGATCAAACAGGCAAAATACTTTTGGAACAAAAAGCAGAAGAAATCAAAAGTCATCAACTCCAAGAGCTACCAGGTAAAGTTAAAAGTTTGCACTCACCTGAAATTCAGATTAGATCACAGGTGCTTAAAGTTATTGGACCTTTCCCTAGAATACCAGCTCAAAAGCCCTCCAGGTCATCTCTAGCAACATTACCTCTCAAAATTACACTATGCTGCATACATAGGCCACTAGGTTTTATAGTAAAGTCACACACAGTGTAATGAATCCATGAAAAAATGGTGTGTGCAATGATAGGTATTCTTTCCTCTTATCATTTAATGTTCTGTAAGATGGTGGCTCATTTGAAAAATATGCACATAAGAGTAAGTGAAAAATAAGCAGCTGCTAGACATTCTCAATGAATTTCAAAGAATGTGGTTTTATATGAGAAAAGTACAGTTCCCTCTGTAACAGAAAGCTTTCACCTGCAGAACCATGACAGCTAGGATTTAACAGCTCAGCAACTACATGTCACAGAATCACAGAAT